>JTDE01003600.1:20031-37622 GCA_014338405.1 Paragonimus skrjabini miyazakii
CAGCATGTATCCAATATGACCCACAGACGTAACAAGTGACATTAAAACTGTGAACGAGTTAGAGTTAACCCAATCATAGTCGCCATGTATCACGCTAGTGTTAGTCGCCAATCAGATACGAGGTGAATGTAATGGATGCACACACACAACACTCACTAAGCCCAGAGAAAGTCAGATACGCGAAGCACAGGCAGGATTCCTATCTGGTCGGGGGTGCGTTGACCACATTTTTACCTTGCGGCGGATATTGGAACAGCGGCACCCTTACAGACAACCGACAATCGTGGTCTTTTTGGACTTAAAGGCTGTTTTTGATTCAGTTACTCGTAACTTTCCCTGGAACTGGCTTCTTCGCAAAGGAGTACCGGGGAAACATGTGAATCTGTTGAAATCACTGTATGCCCACTCTGCAAGCAGGATGAGAGTTTATGGACAACTGTCTCGGGCGTTCATCACTTCTAGTAGTGCTCGTCAAGAATACCTGATTTCCCCCTTCTTGTTCAATGTTGTCATGGGCGACGTTCTGTAGGGTACGCTTCGGAAATCCAGTGGGCTTGGTGTTGAGTTTTTTCCTAGCGCTAGACTGACCGATCTGGAGTACGCGGATGACATTGTCTTATTTAGCCCCTCTGCCGAAAACATGCAGACCATGCTGAACAAGGTGAGTGACCGGGCTGGTTTGTATGGAATACACTTCGCACCTTCAAAGTGCAAAGTACTGCTTCAAGACTGGGACATTTCTACCCCTACTTTCTTTATTGCAAGTGATCCGCTTGAGACTGTGGACAGTTTCACATACTTGGGTAGCACTATCTCGTCAGCTGAGATATCAGCGAGGATCGCAAAGGCACGAGTTGCCCTTGCCAAACTGCGTCATCTGTGGCGTCGAAAAGACGTCCGGTTGTCGCTGAAAGGAAGGGTGTATAATGCCTGTGTGCGTTCCATCTTGCTTTATGGTTCGGAAACGTGGCCTGTTCACAAAGAAGATAGCAACAGGCTTGCTGTGTTTGACCATCGTTGTCTCTGCCAGTTTGCCCATATTAAATGGACTGATCACGTGAGCAATGTGGTCATTCACCGCCGCGTATTCTACAACACTCGGGGCGCGCGATCAGTTGGTCAACTACTCACGGTGCATAGCTTGCGATGGTTAGGTCACGTACTTCGTATGCCAGCTGATCGTTTACCTTACCGGGCATTATATACTGAGACCACCAACAGTTGGGTAGAACCGCATGGTGGTCAAGCAACAACGTGGTCACAAAATATGAAGACCATGACTGCTCCATTGAGCAAAGTGGGTAGGTGTCGCCTGCCTGGATGGGGTCCTTGTGTTCGCTGAAATCGCTGGTTGGAGACGCTATCCGAGTTGGCGGTGTGTCGCAGTCAATGGCGTACCTGTATCTATACCATTTCTAGTTCTTCCGCCTAGTCTTCTTTTATTAACTTTCAAACTTCTTAGTAGCGTTTTCTTCTAAGATTTTCGACGTCACTGCTGAGATGAGCGGCGGCCCCAGCCACAGTACCTTCTGGTGAGGCAGATAGCCACTATGATGACGACGATGAGGATGATGATGAGCTTCAAGGCCAACGTTTTACATTTGTTTAACGCTGACCGAACGAAGTTAAAGTTGAGCAAAGAAAGAGGTTAACAGGTTCGTAGTGGACTCCTCAAACTCCTTCCATAAAATTGGCCTTATCTGAATGTTTATATATGCATACATTGTCTAATGAACTGTACTCGCGTGTTGGACTGTGCGTTGTTCATTGTCACACAGATTACAGTTCATGCTGTTTATATACCACCCTGTCATCAGATTATTTAACATATGACATGTAGATAAGCGGAGTACGCGCGGTACAATTTGATTAGTGCCTATGTATGTGCTAAAATTTTGTTCTGCTAATGTTGTTAGTTGTGTTCATCCAGGCATGCGCATCGGATCCACGCTGTCCTCGTGTCAGTTTGATCACACGTGAACAGTGGTGTTCTATAATATACAGTAGTATTGTTCGAGTCGAACGCACAGAAACTTATGGACAGTTCGTGATGCCAGGAAGACCAACAACTGAGAGCGATGACTGAACACGTGCATCTGCACTGTAGAAAACTTGTTATTCAAGTGCTCGGTATACCAAGGCTGAACTAATTGCTTCACCTGATTCTCACTGGTCCCTTCGTTGACAGATCGATGTACCGCAAACTACTCATTCATTTGATACCAAGAAATACTAAGCAAGGTCAGCTAAACCAAATCGCACAAAACGGGGGTTCATACTGCTTTAATTGTTAGGTTGTTGTGTGGACAGGCGCACAATTCCACCTAGTGTTGAGAACAACTCTGATATGGTTACCAACCAAGTATTAAGCGAACTGTGAAAAAAACAGCGAAACACAAACTACAAGAAAAGAAGCGCTATAACGATGTAATATTAGAAAAAATCATGAGACTAACACGCACAACCAGTCTGTGAGACAACTTGAGTACGAAGCTTCTGCCGCAAACAATTCACTCAAGCAGTAAAGGTGAAACAAGCAGTGACTTGCTAGGTGGTCATGTACTGCAGTCGTGCGATTAGACAAAATTTTAATGGGGGAACATGAAACTGGGTCGCCTGGTACATCTAGACAAGATACATAGCACATGATTTAGGAAGAACGTGGAGAAATCACTTAAGCAGCATCTGGTTAAATTGACCCACCAGGTGAAGAGTAACATTTACTGCTCAGGGACAAATTGCGCATCTTTCACAAACGTAGCGTCGTCACATCGTGAGCTAGAGGTACGGACAGTGCATGTGAACATCTGGCCACCAGACTGTGACTATGAGCTGGATGATAATGATCCTGCTCTATTAACTGATATTTCCGACCTAATTTTTCTCAACAGTACAGCAAGTTATACATATGTCCAATTCATAAGTACTGAACTGGGTTGGGTGGTCCATCCTTTAAAATCACGGAATGCACGCTGGGGCATATCAAACCAGGTCATACGTAGGTTTGGTAGTGTCGGACTGTCCAAGCGTAAACAGTAGGACATTCTGAGGTGACTGCAGCTTGAATCTGTAACCGTATAATGGGTCACCAATCTTTCAGACACTGTAAACCTTAGCAAAACTGTAATTCTCAGAACAGCTGGACTATCTGTGGACATGGGAACAGGACAATTATGTTGTTTTCCGGGCATGAAAGTAGTAAGAACAACAGTAAAAGGGTTAACCGATTTTCGTCGGTTATTATCTGTCGTCTAGTTAGTGTTCATTTCTGTACGAAATGTTTTTAAGTAGGAAAGCGGCCTGTAAGACCTATGAAGTAACAGAACAGAATTATGAAAACTTAAACCAAATTACTGTGATACAGTTGTTCAACAGCAAGTCGAAATGGATCATCTTGCATCCAACAAAAAAACAAGCAATTTGGGCTATAGTATCTCACATTCTGCTAACGTATCACTGAAATAACTGTAGTGGCCGGCGATCGTTTGGCTTCTCTAAGGATCCCGGCTGCAACCACGTTTTCTCGCTGGTTTTTTCTGTATGCATGATTCTGTGTGCGCCTGCTAAAGGAGGTCTGAAATGAACTGAGTACCACTTTCTTCTGTTGTGCAACTAACTACACGCAGCGAGTGTTTGCTCTTTCCCTAAAGACTCATCTACTATTGCATTCCTCAAGGTCGTTCATCTCAGACCTATTCAAGCGTTGTTTAACGCGCACGAAGGTTCCACGAACTTTTCGCTTCGCGCGCTTTTAAGCGCCGCCGAGTGGACTGTGGCCCACCTTGTGCTTTTTTTCTTTCTCCTCTTGGTTGCTGCCGTTGGTCCCAGACTAAGCTAGAGCTAACTACCTATCATATTTTCAACCACTGCGGGAAATACGCGGTTTGCTTCCCAACCCAACTGCGTTCTTTATTTCGATGCCTGTTGGGATTGCGTTCCGACTACTCTTCGAGAAAGACGTTTTAAATTGTTAGTGGACGAGGGTCTAGCGCACACCCACTTATCCACTACATATCCTCCCAGTTCTCATTGACAGTTTTACACAAGTTGGTTCATTGCCACATTAACAAGCAACGAACCTTACCGATGAGTAGCGGGAAGTTTGGTTAATTTCAAGTTGAACATCACTCACATTTGGTCACAAACTTTGCACTCCCATAGACTCACAATAAAGTGTGGCCGAACATTCACACATGATAATTCGGTCATGTCTAATGTGAAGGCAGTGGCGCAGTGGTTAACACGGTTGTCACATGGAAGCGCGGCCGGAGTTTTGGTCGCGGTCGTGGCAAGGATATGAACTACTAGAGAGCTCTACTGAGAGTGAAACTCGAGTCTAGTGCCTCTTTTCGAAAGAGGCTGACTGGAAAGTCTATGGGAATGCGTAGGCTGCAATCGAATGTGAATGATGTTTAACCTGAAAGTAACGAACATACCTTTGGTCTGAACAAAAACTATTTATTGCTCCCTGAAAGTAAATTGAAAAGAGGCTCATTTCGAAATGGTCTTTGCAATCACAAAACGATGTGGTTTCTACACGTAACTTTTGTTTGGGTACCGGTTACTTTCTGTGTCTTTTGCGATACAAATAAGGGGAACCCACAATTTTTAATACACTACGGAGACATAATCACAAAAGCTGAATAAAAGAATTACTTATGGTACTTGTTTTCTACACAGCAAACGATTTACACTTCGTATTTTAGTCTACTCTCCCGTTTGCCCTTGCACCCACACTGTGCTGAGTGTTAGTAGAAATGATTTTTTACTCAAACACAGCTCTACCAGTAAGGTTCGATGGGCTGATGCTTTAATCTATCTCTATGGAACTCGTTTATTGGTCTAGGTTTCGGTCCACATGGAGACGTCATGTGTTCGGTGCGAAAGATTCAACTTCCTATATGAATAGTTTGACTAGTTATGGTCGCGATACTGTTTATTACACCATAAATTTTGTAAGGTTTTATTCGCACCACGATCACGCTTTTGCGAGACAAACGTGTTTACAAATGCGCCAATGATCTCACATTAGTCACGATGGAATAGTCATTCCCAATCACTCAGCCACATTCACTTGTGGGTAATGGTCAGACTGCCCGGTCACTTCGACGGGCGACAGTTATTATCTTGTGACTACAGTCGATAACCACGCAATCAAGACTTCTCATCAATTTGAACTAACAGAAATCATTGAACTTTCGTGACTCTGTAGTCAACAACAAGCTTCGGGTATCACAAGAGGTAGGTTTTATCCGCTTACATCTGTGGTAGCTGAAGGTCAATCAGCTAAGTGTGTTTGAAACACAATAAACATTAATCTCATGTAAAAGTTACCTAACAGGCATAATCGGAAAACATCTAATAGTCCAGTTTGTTGCTAATTCAAGAATGAGAGGATTGAGTTTATACTGAATTTCAGCTAGATAGGGAACAACAGAAGAACAGTAAGACGGAGTGCGTGCAAATAAATGCTTTTACGCGGATCCAGTGGAAGTTTTACTCAGATTTGCAGTTGGAGAGATTCCGATAAAGGGGATGGACGGTGTCACATAGGGGTTATTTAAATGGATGTATTCACCGAGTATAACGCAGATGTATTTGTAAATGTACTTATAGAACTGTGCAAATTATTCTCTAAAAGTGCGTGAATCACACAATACTTCTGGCAACCTGAGCATTACTCAAAAACAAATGTGGTTGGGTCATTGTCTCTGATACTTCAGTCGTGCTTAATGCGGGTTAAATGACGCAGTGGTTAATGCGGTTGCTTCATGAAAGCAGGACGGGAGTTCTAATCTTGGCTGCGGCAAGGATATGTATCACTGACGAACTGTAACAAGAGGGAATTCCAAGTCCAACGTTCATTATCAAAACAAGCTGGCCGGAAAGTCTGTCTGAATGCAAGAGCAGCGATCAACTGTGAGTGGTGTTTAACCTGGAATGATCAAGTCAAGTCAAGTCGATAGTACGGTTTGTGTAACTCGAGAGTAGAATTTTAGTGTACCTGAGTCACACCATAATGAGAACAATTATGAATCTCAAAGAAAATTTGAAGAACGGTCACAATCAATACGAACGGCGAAAAAATTCGTTGATTCAGTTTCATACTTAATTTGAAGAGTATTAAGACCGGGTATGTGCAAACAAATGCTTGTACATGGATCCGGTGGAGGATGTAGGAATGCAGTTAGAGAGATCCGAATTTAGCAGATGAATTGTGTCCATTAGGAGTTTTGGTGAAAAATATACACGCACTGTGAAACGATGAGAAACAATAAACCTACGAATTATATCACGAGAGGGTAACCGAAACAGGACGGATTTTTTTCAGGAACCTAGCAAAATGCGCAGTCATTCGAAGTCAAACTGGAGAAACAACTGATAATGGATTAATCCAGTGGGTACTTTTTTCAAAAGAGGCTGGCTGGAAATTTTACGTGATTGTGAAAGCTGGGATTAAGTTAGGCGTGATGTACAATTTCTGTCAACCATGTCCCCTAATCTCCATCAGTTAAATCTATCTTGCTAGATGTGAAGTAAGCGATCTGAATATCTTACGGTAAATAGAAATTCCACTACAACCAAGCAGCAAGCGTCATTTAACCCTGATTCATGTAGTTTACAAGCCGGGAATCAGTGTCAAATTGTCTACAGTGAATAAACAAAACTGATAACGATTGTCATTAAACAATTCAATGTATCTCCCAATAACAATGATAACTTTTGACAAGAAATCTTTGGCAAACCTTATACAAATCAACAGAAACAGTTCGAAACTATTCACATCAGCCAGCGGACTACTCCGGTCAGTTTTTCTCATTTCCCATAGGTTACATTCATAGACATATGTTCTGCGTAGCCGGCTTTCTAGGATCCTCTATGAGGCTGCTTTCGTAGACATCTGTTGTTGACATTCGATAAGCCGATTAAACAATGAATTGCTCAAATTATAGATTAACTGACGAGAAAATATGTCAGATACGACCGTCACGATTGACCATTGAGGACATTACAAAAATGTTTTAGATATGAGGGAAAAACAACTGCAAAGCGCACGAGAGATTCAATGTGAAGCGTAAGTCCCAAGCCACACTTGTTGAGCATTAATTTCGGACGTGACTTGTTTGCCCATGGAACCTTCTGTGTAAAACAGATATCATCCAGAAGGGTGTAAACAGACAGATGTCCGTGGTAGCCATTCAGGCAGCTGTTAGACACAAGTACAATTAAGTCAGCCTCGACAACAACACAGACAGCAGCAACAGCAACAACTGAGACGAACTACCGATGAATACTAGATTAGTTCCAGTGTTACAGGCTGAAAAACACTTATATTTTACTAGAGCTTTCAACATTTAGACAAGGTTTTTTATGCAACACCTCAAAACGAAATAGCCAAATCGAGTTGTACTTATAGGCTGGAATTCATCAGTTCATTATTGTCTAACAATACTTGAATGGCATTACATCGGACATGACTGAATAATCATATCTAAACTGTCAGTCACGACAACTTATGTGTGATGTTCAGACTGTTAGGGAGCTTTTAACAAACGTAGTCAATCAAAGCTCGAGTGCCGAAGACAAACTCTACATCCTAACACAGACGATCATCAATGATAAGATATATCAAGTTAATGTCTTGCATCAGGGTAAACGAACATAATGGGAGAAAGTAGACAAGCCAGAATGTGCGCTAAATGTGTAAGGTCACCCTATTCACCACTGAATATACAATGTGGTCTGTGCTAGCCAAGCGACTCACATTGTGAAACCAGGTGGGCCATGGTATCTATCGGAAATAGTTAGGCAAATTTTCATTATAGGTAGGGTTCTTCAGTGTCGATTTAGAGGAAAAGTTCAGTGACTCAAACAATGTCCGTTAGATGAAAGTGTCCATCACCGTTCTTCACTTCTCGATAAGCTAGCCGATAAGTGAACCTTGACTATGTGAACTGCGGCCAGATATGAACAGTGGTCAACCGACGGCACTGACCTCCCCTTTGGATGGGTGAGTGTTCGTCTGGTGGATACTGGGGTTTGTGGTGTATACATTATTTAACGATCCACTTTACTCCATATCATCATCTTTGCATCATGTTGCACCGAGTCTGACTGCTTTCGGGAAATTTCTGCACTACTTGTTTCGATGTACTTTCCGTGGTTAACAGAGATAGAGGCATAGTTCCTATGCGATCACCTCTGTGATCTGATATGCATGCTGTGTTGTGAACATACATCACTCCCACTTCAAATAGTTAGCTGGAACACATCCTCTGCTAGCTGAAGGCATTCATCTTGATCACCGGAATGACCATTCGTCTGGGGTCGCTAGCTGCTCCTCTAGGGATCGTTTTAAAACTAACACCGTGTTCGATTCATAATTCTATTCCACATTCTTGACTTGTTGTAATCCCCAACAGTGGTACTGACTGTCATTCAGATCAACGGGAGCCAGTCGGGTAGTAAGACAGACAAACTGATTGACTGTCGGTGACGTAGGCATCCAGCCCCGAACCTGCGTATTAATCACTAAAATCACGGACATTTTCACTTAATGTTAGAACAATTAAGATATTTCTAACCTTATAACAACCGGAGGGGTCATCTTTGATCAGGTTACATATAGTTGTTTCTCTTATCAATGACCCGAGGTCGAACAGACAAACAGCTGCGAATCGGTCTGCAAACACTATGTAGTCGGGTGAAACGACCAACACACGGAGTTTCGAGGTAAGCAGCAACATACAGAAATGCACTATGCGCAGTTCAGATTCGCAATGTTGTGATTTTCCATGCGGTTCGATTGAATGAATAGGGTTTTTTTATTTCTTCCTGTTTAGATAACACAATACCGACCTTCGGACCCTGTTGTGGAGGGTTATACTCTAATACTGTACAGAAACCTAAAAGGGTGAGCCCAAATTGTGTCATCAGCCTACCCGGTAAACACGTGGCCGAATTGGCCAGACGTTCCGGTCAATGCACTAGGCCTACTTTCACGCTGTTTTAAGAGAATGGCCCAAAACCGTAGTTTCTGCGGCTAAAACTACTGCAGTTTACCTCAGAGCTAACTGATTTTCGTCACGCAGTTGCAACATCTCAATCTTACGTCTTTGACGAGATAGACGATAGTCTGGGGAATTTATGGAGTCGTACGAGCAACTAAATTAGCGGTACTTAAGCGCTTTGGGTTGTCCGAACGTGAACGTCTTACTCAGCTTCCAAGCGCGACTGAGCTCGGTGACCGTAAACCATATCTGATCCTTCGCCACACGAAACGGTTAGCACTCATGGCAAATGTACAGAGAATTTTCCTTGAAATGTGGCTCAGACGGTTGTCCAGAAATATGCAGAACATTCCTAGCGTAAACCTTCTAGCGACCGCGGCACAATCAGACGACATGGTCTTCCGCACTTGAAAAATATACTGCACCATTTTCCTGACTTGCCTCTAGTAGTCAGGAAGCGATTTCTACTTCGACCACTAGAACTGATGGCCTAACTAAGCAGCTTCAGCCTTCACCATTGCAGCGTTTGAAGTCACGCTCGATCGCTCCAACATGACAACACAAAAACTGCCCAGGATCTCGCGCACTTCATCAACCGCAATTGAACGCTAATCCAATCACTGCTACCGTCACCAATAATTTGGCAAAAACGTCCGATGATGCTGACAGCCTTTCAGGTTTGGTCTAGTCAGCAAACAGCGTAACCACATCCTGGTGGCTACCAATGTAGTTTGTTTGATTAGTGATCTTTTCTTCTTGAAGGATCGCGAGTGGGAAATCCGCTGTCTCACAACCCCTGTTGTTGAGGTCAGTGTGATCTCACCCAAAGCTCACGACTTTAACCGACCAACCACCTCTAGTCTTCGCGCGACCAACGAAAGCACTATAAAATTGTTCGGCCATTTCTCTCCAACACTTAATTTAGATCTTCATAGACCTTTCTGCTGACTAGTCACGGTCGTCGGTGTCCAAATGGTGATAATCGGTATCGATTTCCCCGGAGCTTGGACTTTCTGGTAGATTACAGACGACGTCTTTCGGCCGGCCAAACGGCGAACCTCAACTTTATAGGTATTTTGGCAGACAAGGTTCCCATCAGCCCCGTGTAACAAAGCTCTAAATAACTGGATTCCTTTAGATGAGACCCAACTATGAAAAGTTGGGGCTTCAGGTAGATTCGAACCAGCGACAGAAACACCATGCCTCAACGCGGCAAACGCTCTACCAGCTGAGCTATGAAGCCACGCCAGGAGCTCGGAGATTTCACATTTTGACTCGGTTACCCATCCGTCTCAGTGTCTTATATGGAATTCAACAAATGATCTAGGAGATCGACTGTCTCGGCAGGATTTCTCAAACAGCTCACGCTGGAATCCACCGACGCCACTGCTGAGCATAGAATTTGTGTTACTAATAAGTAGTTTGACAGATTTATGAATTTAGATGAGACCCTTTAATATTCTAATCCATGGATTCCCGAATGTTTTCCATCAGTTTTCATCTATGCCTGCCGTCACGAGCTCCACGCGGCATCACACCGGTTAAGCTATAAGAAATAGTTCCGGCTGAGCTGCAGCACACGCATTAACTCGGAGTCATCCGACCCTCCAGGAACCTTTGAACCTCACCACTTTACGTGGTGTCTGAAACATCGGAAGACTGGCACACATGTGGAGATCGTCGTCATGATTTTCGACAGGTACGCGATTCTGTATACACAGGACAGTGCGACAAGCCTTCTTGGTATCCGTGCATTTTCAAAAACCGATCTGGTGCGCGCCTACCATCTGATCCTGGATGCCGACGAATACATCGTTGGGACAATCGTTGCACAAACGTTTCAACTTATTGTCGATGACGTCGCTGATAGCTTGGAGTTCATCCACCCTTACACCGAAAAATTACGGTGACAGCTCCTCGACATACTACCGACTGTCAGCCTGACCATTTATGGAGAGAAATGTATTTTTGACAGCAACAGGGTTCTTAAGACGCCACGTTGTTCATCGCAGTATTCGACCGCTGGCTGATGAAGTAGGGACAAGTCGAGACTTTCTCTCTCATAAGAAGCTAGGTGCCATTTTTCGATTTTACGGGATGAACATTTAGTACAGATGACTCAGTTCGCAATACACCGGGCTCATACGACCTTCAACCGATTTATTCCGTGGCCATTTCAAAGGGGGCATCGAATTACCAGCTGTAGCTATTGAATCGTTCACCCGCGCTAAGGATACGCTGGTCACTGCAATCATGGTACACCACTTCAACTCAGCCACCAAATACAGTATACTTGTGGACGCATCACATTCACAGATTGGCACCGTTCTTCAGCAGTAAGTTGTGGGTCTCTGGAAACTGCTGGCTTTCCTTTCCAAAAGTCCACATTATGCTGAAACCGGTATAGGACGTTCCGTTTTCAATTGTTTCTGTGGTGAATATCGCTAAACATATTTCTTATCACTGTTGTTTTATTACATTGCTGACAATAAGGTGTGCGATTGCGCTGGAATGATAAATACCTGATTTCCTCAGGTCGAGTGTTATTACTGCTGCATCGAAACTAGTTCTGGGGTTGATTTAAATCAGTTACCTCATTTCTGTACTTCTGGAACCATCGCAGTTGAAGTCAAGGACTACTATAACTTCTTGTGATGGATTATTGTCCGCTTAAAAGTATGACACATCACACTTCGATAACAAAAATCGAAGGCTACCTTTTGAACGGTTCGAAATATGGTGTCTCATTGGCAAAGAACTGAAGGCGGATAGATAAACTGCTCACTTCCTTCCCATCATTCGTAAAAATGCGTACAGCTTGTAGTAACCAGAGATCTTGTGGCTTCTCTAAGGATCTCGGCTGCAACCATGTTTTCTCGCTTGTCTGTCCTCGACGCATGATTCTGTGTATGTCTGTTACATGAGGTCTAATATGAACTCAGTGCCACTATCTTCAGTCATGCAACTAACTGCACACAACAATTACCTGCCACTTCTCAAACGACTCATCTATTATTCAATTCTTCAAGGTCACCCAACCCATAACTTTTCCAGCATTGTTTAACGCACTCGAAAGTTCCACGCACTTCTCGCCTGGCGCACTTTTAAGTGCCGTCAAGTATGCTCGAGCTCACCTCGCATTCTTTTTCTTTCTTCTCATGGTTGCTGCCGTTGGTTCCATGCTAGGCTAGAACTAACTATTCATCATATTTCTAAACATTGTTGGAAACAAACAGTTCGTTTTCAAACACTGCCGCGTTCCTTTAGTTCGATGCCTGTTAGGACTACGTTTTGATCGCTCTTCAGGAAAGGTGTTTTAAACGGTTAGTGGGCGAGGGTCTAGCGCACATCCTCCTATCTATTACAAGCTTATTAAAAACTTGTCATTTCCTGAGTCACCAATTCTCCTTTCCTAAGAATCCTCAAATGAACTACTGGTCTCACATGTTTAACCTGTAGATTTTGAAGCAGATGGAAGAGGCTAACTTCATACATTCTTGAGAAAAGAAAATCAGGATATCATACATCTTACTCTTGCAGCTAGGTGAAATTTCGAAGACCAATTATAAACCCATCTTCGTGACCGTTTGATCGCTGGAATAAAAATACGTGATTATTACAGAAGCTTCTACTGCTTCCAAATTCCATTTTCCAGTCAGCTGGAACACTGTGCGAACAGTACCAGAGTGTCAAAGCTGCTGTAAAAGACGAACCGATGATTTTATACAACAACAATATGAGAAGACCAGAAGGTCAACAAGGGTGGCGGTCCGAAAAAGGTAAACATTAGAGATGCAGTTTGTAATAATCAACATGCATCTGATTCGAATGTTACCCAGTAGTGGAACAACTGTAAGTCATTTGGTAGTAAACATTCTCGATTGAAATTGTCGACTTCGAAACGCTAAGTATCACAAGTGTGGTAAAATTGACCACACTCAGTCCGTTTGTTACAGCTCAAGGTCTTCTCTTACACAATGAACGGTGGTAAACTGAGTTCCGATTTTCTATTACTTCTGCTGTTAATTCTGTTGATTTCACTAGTCGTATTAAATGATTCTGTTTAGTCGGTAATTCCATCGAACATTTATTCATTGTGGACACCGATAGCATCGAATTTTTTATCCTTCTTGGATTCATAAAATGTCTGAAGACGATAAATATAAAAGCTTCTGAAGCTTCTGTTCAAGGTATCACTAGAAATTGTCCAACAATTCTTGGTTCTCGTCAAATCACATTTTTTGATTCTCAGTCCATTGTCAACAATTGTCACGTTCTGGTAACTGATTGTGGGCCATCGATGGTTACTTTAAAAAGTATGAAACATTTCTGCTTCATTGTTTTCAAATGTACGTAAATCAGATGTGCCCAGTCTACTCCCTCAGTGTTTGAAAGCTTCTGATGATGTGCGTATTAAACCAATTTCACTCGAACTCAAAAGCAACCTCGCTTTTATGAAGCGATGAGTCATTCATTTTAGGCTATATGAACCCGTCGGAGAAGCAACCGACTACCTTGTGAAAAAAGATATTGACACCTCTGAAAATTTTGACTTGGGTCACACCTTGTGTAACTTCGCTTAAACATTCAGTTCAGTTCAGTTCAGTTTCCAGAATGAAACAGCTTTAGCCAGAAGTTGTTCAGTTTCTTGCATCAGTAAGCTTCTGAGAGCGCCCAGTGCTGCGACGATAATGAGAAGAGGTTATTCACTTCCATGAATTATCATGAGGGCTACCAGCTAGAAGTTGAGGAGTTCAAGCCATCAGAACACAAAAAGTTCACAATTACCACCGATACACACAAGTTTATCCTCCCATTAAAATGACGTGAAACAAGGGTCAATTGTTAGACCAATGTGAGTTTGATCCCTAGAACCAATACTTTCGAATACTAGGACTAACTTTGTAAATGAATAAAAACAGTGAATAAGATTAAAAAAACAGATAACAATAATAGCAAATAAAGGGGAAAGATTGACTAACTTAAACCTATGAGAAAGAAAGTGCTTAGGGAACTCATCCAAACTGAACCCTCACAACAGGCCCTGGAAAAAAGATGGCCAGCATTCATCTAGCCTTATTTTGAACTCTGTCACACTATCAGAGTATACTAAACCCTGGGGAAGCATATTCCAACAGTTGGTGACTCGACACACGAAGAAGTTAGCCTGAATCGATGTAGTAACCCTCTTCTTCTCCAAATTGAAACTGTGTTGCTTCGGAGGTGTGGGTTTGTATGCACGCCAAACAGAGATTTCGCCTCAATTCCGGTTGTTCCTTTAATAATCTTGAAGGTTTCTATCAAGTCTCTCCTAACCCTCCTTCGCGCAAAAGAAAACAGATCGAGTTTTCTTAGCCAGTCTTCATACGTGTTACCTCGTATTTTTCAAGCAGCCTTGTAAAACTCCTCTGAACTTTCTCAAGTAACTTCACGTCTCTTACCATGTGCGGGTTCTAAGCCTGCACACAGGATTACAGATGTGGCCTCATATAAGCTTTATAAGGCGGCAACAAAACCTCCGGTCTCCTTGACCCCAACGTTTTCCTGTTTCTTTCTCGAGCAGCCTCTAAACACTGTTTGGAAACTTTAAAGTTCCCCTCTGTGAGCACTCCCAGGTCCTTGGTTGTTTCTACTCTCCTCAACTTCCTCTCCTCACTCACTCTGCCAGAATACCTGACTGACTCTGGCTTTTCCCTAGCAAGCAGCTGATTACACTTGTCTACATTCCAGGGTAGGTGCCATTCATTTAACCACATGTGAACAATTTTCAGGTCCTCCTACATGCTCGTATTGTCAGGATATCCCACAACCTTCACATCATCAGTGAAGATGTAGTACGGAAACTTCAGGTTTTTGATGAGATCATTGAGAAACATTAGAAACAGTAATGGTTCAAGCACTGACCCCTAAGGTACTCTAATAACCACTGCACCTTCTGTGGACCTTTCCCCTGCTATATCTACATGGAAGAGGCGACTCCTCAAGAAGTCCTGTATCCATCCTACCAGTCTTGAGGGAAGATCAAATGTCCCTAATTTGGAGATTAACAATCGGTGGTTCACTGAATCGAATGCCTTCCTAAAGTCCAAGTAACAAACCTCAACTTTCTCTCCCCTATCCAGCCTCTCTGTGATCCCATCGAGGAGGCAAATCAGGTTGACAAGACAAGACTTATGCCTAACAAATCCATGTTGGTCTGCAGAGAAAAGCCTATTTTCAGTAAGGTGTCTCACAATCTTATCTTTAATAATTCTTTCCAGCTGTTTCAGGACAACTGAGATGAGACTTACTGGTCGATAGTTGCCCATCTCGTGTTTCTTACCCCCCTTATGGATGGGTAGAAACTTTGCCTTCTGTCAGTCATCTGGGATGATGGCCTTCTATAGGGTAAGATTAAACAACACGGTGAGAAGCTGCTGTAAATCAACACTGAGAGGTTTTAGTACCCTTGAATGGATACAGTCCGGTCCCATCGCCTTATTCACGTCTAGTGTTGTAAACCCTCCTAAACAGTAAGCTTGTTTGATCTCAGTATAGTGGTACGCTCGATAAAATCGGATTCTCGTCCCGGTGAAAATTCACACGAAAATCTCGGTCCCGAGTAGTACCGCGACTGTCCCGTATTCGCTCCCAAGGCAAGCCGAAAGACGCATTCAAAATAAGAAGCTTTGTTCCGCTACAAAACGGGTGCGACCGAGGCGACACGGACAAAAGTACTTATAGGGTGCGCAGTGGCCATAAGAACATTTCCGAATCATGAAAAAAGAAGGACATTTTTCGGAAAGGGTAGTTAGGGTCACTAATGGGCACAACGGAGTAAAAAGTCTGACGGGTAAAAACTAGCCAAGGCCACTCTCTCGGCCGCTGTGAGCAGGTTCACAAACTAGGACAAAGTCAATCGTTTTTTCCTTTCTCACGGCGGAGGCGCCTTGGGACGGTAACAGAGTGGGGTGCTCTAACATCTAGATTGTCCAATCTGTCCTTAACCTCCTCCTCCGCAATTTTTTTCTACTGCCTCCATCATTGGCCCTCTTGCAGTCCCTGTGCTGAGTCCCGCTGTGGTAGATCCAGAGTCCGGAATATGTACTGCCTCAAAGCCGGTGGAAAATCTCTGCTTTCTGTAGTGCTGATTCGATAACATTGCCGTCATTATCAACAATGCTCCTCAGTCATCTTCTAATGGCCTCTTTGGCCTGGACATAGCTAAAGAAGGCTTTGGGTTCTTATTATGGTTCTCTGCCAGAGTCATTTCAAACATTTTTCTGCATTCATTTTGTACTTCAGTATATCTTTTTCTAGCCGCATTATACGGACAAAACCTGATGTACCCCCCAGACTGTTTGTATACAGCCCAGGCTTTCCTTTTGCGTCGCAGTGCCTTTTCGACCCTACTCTTTCACCACAGAGGCTTGCCTTTAGGTCTGCTGCGTTTTAGTGGTGCATGCGTGTCAGTTAGTTGCATAAGATTATCTTTAATTATGACCCAAGCTTTGTTGACATCATTGGTACCACGACACTCTACCCAACTCAACTTTTTCGTATCCGACCTTAGTTGTTGTATATTCTTGCTTTTAAAGGATTTACGATATTTAACAGGGGGGTAGCGTAGACACAATTAAATTTCAGACGTATGGTTCCATGGTCACTCTTGCCCAAGGGTGTTCCGAACTTCAAGTCCGAAACGTCGTTGGGATTTCTTGTTATAACAAGATCTAAAACTGTAGCAGTTTGGCCTACCCTCCACCTAGTGACCTCATTGACGTGCTGAAGTGATGCCCTCTCGTTTAGAAAGTCTAACAATGTCTCACCAAACGTACCACTAGCAGCATGCATCAATCTCCAATCCACTTCTGGAGCGTTGAAATCTCCTACAATAAGGAGTCAATGTGACGTGCTCGGTTGCCTTCTAATAACACTGAGCAGTTGCTCATCTTCCTGTCGAGTAGAAGAGAGGCTTCTGTAAACACATAGGAGCAGCAACGTTGTTCTGCCGTCTGCCATGGAACAGCTTAATAATTGAATATTTGCCATATTCATCTCCTCTTCTTGGCGCTGCCCATAATGCTGACAGTAAAATGCCTCAAATTTGCAGTGATTACCGACTCACGCTCAACAAATCCATATTGCAGAGTAGTTTTGCCATTGTTGAACCAGAACACATACTGCACCAAGTTCATGGTTCAAAATATTTTCAAAACTTGACTGTAGAGTGGGTTTTTTTTTGCAAATTCCATTTGATGTGGCTTCCATTGTTCCGAAGACCATTATTACACCTTTAGAACTGCTTCGTTATAATTTTATGCCCATGGTTTGTACATATCGCCTGGCATATTTCAAGATGTTATACACAACACTACTGCCATTCCAGAGGGTGTTTCCATTTACTAGGTTGATTTTATTGTGCATGCGCCATTGTAGTGAGATCACCTTCGACGTCCCCAAAATCCTAAACTCCCCGCTGCGTGAGAGTTGCCTTGCCAGTACCACCGCCCTGGTCCACATTACTTTGTGAATGTAAATTTACTACAAACCACTAGCATCAAAGTTAGTGTGTTGGCGCAGGTATCGCAGTTTTACTTG
>JTDE01003600.1:60349-75155 GCA_014338405.1 Paragonimus skrjabini miyazakii
GGGCGCTCTAATGTTGTTAAATTACCGGGATCCACCTGAAATATATATTATGCTTCATGCAGTGACAAGACAAGCAGAATCCTTCGAGTTAGAATTATACTGTTATCGAAGGAAACCACGTGGTAGATAATTTTGAGTTAATCGTGCCTGAAAGCTTAAGTGATCACGCAGTCGTTCCGTTTGAATTTGTCTGTAGAAGCAACTTTATCGGCATAGTTAATGAGGACTTAAGAAACTTTTGTAAGGCAAGCATCGATCTACTGCCTTCCCACCTGGCTTGTTGAAAATGAGATGGGCGCATCCTCTTTCACCTTGCTGACAAAGCATGTCCGCAGTCGTTGCCGCCCTCCTCACATAAGTTAATGAATATACCCCACTGTGCGTCCTCAAACACATCCGACAACCATCTCCGTTACCTTGTGGCCCCTTAAAAGCAATCGTGGAGAAACGGCACGCATGAATGGGCTATCGGTTATCTGGACTAGAATCGATGTATCTCGTTCATTCATGAAAGCTGAGTTCGCTATCGGCTGCGGCTTGTGAAAGGCTTTCTTGCCAATCCAAAATGCCTATTTTGGTTTGCATCGACGGCTCGTGAGGCTAAATCCAATATACAGGAACTACAGTACAGCAGGATACACATACTCTGCTGCTAGGTCCACCGAAATTATCGTTGAGTTTTACAGCTGTACTTCTGCCCGCACTCTCTCACCTTTCAGATTTCTTGCCATCGAATTCACAGGCATGAACGCTGCACATACTTTTTATTCTGTTGTTCTAAATAAGATCCAGCGTCTTAAGGACTGTTCTGCCGGTTCATATAACGTCCCACTGAATGCTCTCCGCGATGCGGCTGAACAGAATGTTGAACCCCCTAGCTCCCTGTTCACCCCGTCCAGTTCCAAAGGGACAATGCCCAATAGCTGGAAGTTAACGAACCTCACTTACTTTTAGTGGTAGCAAACGAAATTTTGCCTATGGTAATTACCTAAAAGCCTTGCTCATGCGTGCCACTAAAGGACTGGAGGCAGACACGCACGGTCCATTTCATAGCCACCTTTCTTCAGATAACTTCATGCACAGCATGACTTCCGCGAAGCGGCGATTTCGTACCGCTAGTTTTCTGTTAGCCACTGACAAGTGGACGAAAGCAGTTGATCAGGGCATCAGGATAGGTACTGCGTCTAGGTTTCGACGGCGCTAATAACATTAATCAGCTTGGAAACTTCCTCCCTTACGGAGCACAAGAGAATATGCTTCGTTGACTGGAATCTCACCTCACCATTTAGCGGTATACAGTGCGTGTAAACCATGCGTTTTTAGTTGCCAAAGAAATTACAGCGGCGACTCGATGTTCTACGCCCAGTGGGTCCGTGCTGCCCATCTTTATGAATGACCTTCCGGGTTTGAAGTCGACTTCATTCTGCTGTTCACAGACGTGAAGGTGTGGCCCGTCGTGAGCACCTCTGTTGACCCAGTCAATCTACAGAATGACCTCAGCGGTGTGAGATTATTTCTTGTGAATAAGCTTGCCTTTGCTGCTAAAAAGTTTAAAGTTATGCGCACCCGAATACCGTTTGCAATCTTGACTGCGTGGGTCTTTCAGTGGTCCTGGCTGAGAAGGACCAAAGCAAGTTGGTCTCCCACGTCCTTTGAAGGTCACCCAACTTCTGCGCGGATGTGATAAAGCCCAATAGTGCTTTAGTTTTACCCAAGAGATTTTCGGTCAGTTTGATCCACAGTGTTTGGCTCACTATCCGACAGCTTTATCTGTCCGCAACTCAGGAATGGCGGCGTTATTTGTCCACCTTTCCCTTAAAAAATCTTCTTGAGAAGGTGTAACGACGTGTTACTAGAGCGATCCTGAGTCCACAGGGTAAGCATCATGAAGTTGCACTATCCGGTTTGAGTCCATGCCATTCAGAGCACTAAGATGTAACGGTGAACAGATAAGTGAGTCGTACGTTTGAATGCTTTGGTAACTTGTTGGTATCACTGTTTGCTCAAACAAACGTTTAGGTTCGCAAGCGGATTCGCAGAACGTGACACAAATGAAAATCGGCACTCTAACAAACTCAACTATTACTAACTAGGGCCGTTACACTATCCCAGATCCAACTCCTGATGGCTTCAACACTTACGCAACCAAACTGGTGTATAGTAGATTGGGGGCTTAAATAGCCTCTAGGATAACTCGGAATGAGTTTGATTGACGGTCTTGCGTTGGCGCTCGCATTCGATATACTTCTGTAATTTTGAGAAATAGTTTCTGATATCAACAGCTGTTTGGAGGTCGCGTCGCCTTCGATCGTAAATGGCGTCATGATTCGTTTCTTCCATTTACAGTGCAGAAGCCGGTGAGTTCGTCAGGACTTATCAACGACGGCGCCGAATTCGCCAGTGCGTTAACAGAATATTGCGATAGCATCTTCGACAGAATGTTTCATAGCGGTGGAGATAAACTCAACTGCTGTACCTCCAGAAGGCATATTCACGGTAGATGCACTTCTGCCAACCGTAACAACCCAGCTACGCAACTGGAAGGATGGGTTCGTCGGACAGGATGAAATACATCCCCTTGTTTTATTTTAGGATGCATATGGCTCGCTAGCTATCCAAGTACACCGTTCGTAACATGCTTGCACTGAGTTCTGTTCTCACGAGTTGGAACTTGGCGAACCCAAATCTCATGTTCATGAGTGGTCACCCTAATATTCATACTTATTTTAAAACACCTGCCGTTCACGCAAACGTGCCCGAAATGCTTGAAGTTCTTGGATATGAGCCCTCTTTTTGCCATCTATCTGATAAAAACATTCTAATGTCTAGTGTGATTTTTGTGGAAGGCGCCGATTTGCAGATGACCTCCTATCAGTCTCTGATCACTGGATGCGGTCGTTAGACCAGAGTACTAGAGTGGCGTTTGATTTCTATTATTCCGTTTAGGGTGTTCAGTAAATCAGTGTTATTACAGAAAATACACAAACTTGGATTCGTGACAATCTGTTTATTCTGTGTTCGGGCCACTTTGTACCTCTGACTCAAAGTGGCCCTGGAGTTTAACTATAACGAAGAACGGAAGACAAAGATGCATAATTTCTCTCAGTTCTCTGCTTTTTTCTAACACACTTGTGGTGGTGCGGACGGTATCCAGTACGCCCAGAAGACGTTGTTTCAGATTGCCGTCTGTCATGTGCCTTCAATGTGTTTAGTTGTTCCGTAAACAGGTCAGTTCGGGTACTCATTTGTCCAATAAAGCTCCTCAGTTCTGAGTCCTTTGTGCAAGCTGCCATCTCTTCGTAATGATTAGAAACGGTATACACCGGCTTGGTGGCAAAACTATCCATGATTTCGTTGCACCTATCCTCTGGACTTTCCAGAGTACTTCCTTCTGTAAAAGCCATCAACAGTTGGCGTAATTGATGGGAGTTTATCCGGCAAAAGTTGTCTTCAAATATTATCCCCCAGCTTGTTGCCATCCAGCAGGCTACTTGTGTACCGTGGAGGCTGTTAAGGCGTTCTCCCTTTTGGTCTTTTCGGGAGGGAACAAATATAGGGACAAATTCATGTATGACTATCCCGTTAGTAGAATAGGTGATGTTTGCAGGACGTTGCATAGGTTTTCTGAAGGGGTATGCTCCAACAGATCTATTAATTCGGTTGTCACGTAACTTGGTAACGCTTGAACCACGCACAGAAATTCGGGAGACTGAGAAGTGGTATGCTTGGTCGCAAAAACTGCCTCTATTTAATTGGAGAAGAATATTCTGGCAACCGCAGCGAAATGGTGTTTTCGATTTACCCACTGCATTACCATTTTTACCCATGGCGCAATGGGAAAAAAGTGAACTGTCGAAAAAAATTATCATTAAAAGTTACGGCAAAACTAATCGCTGGGGTGGCCAGTTATGTGGTAGGGATCCGAAATATTCTAATTAGAGAAGCTCCATTAGTAATTAAGAATATCGAATAGACAAGCAAAGGATGACGGTATAACATCAAGTGATGTAACTTATCGATCGTTCCACCCGCTGCTTTAATAGAGCATGGGCTGTAACGTGATCAACATCCACGTAGCTGACGAGGGGTATCGCGCGTCATTCGAGGCAAAGCAAGCTTCGTCACGAGACACAAATAAGCGTGCAGTTATACTGGTAATGGTCCGTGCGGTTCACTCAACTACGGGAAAGCGAGTCCGACTAGAGTCAGATATCATTTTCGAAGAACGCGCGACCCGTTATTTATCAGTTACTTGTGTACATTATACATCCTTGTTTCCGGCAGCAGTTCGAAGCCTGACCCAGACGTTTTCCTGTCATCGTGTCTAGTTGTTGGTTGTACGATTAGCCAGTTTCCTACTGTCTGCGTAATGTTGCGTCATCCACTTTGGAGTTTTGCGGATTTTATTTTGTTGGATCACTTGAGTATTCGGGAGAACTGTGTTGGATGTGAAGTCATGTTCTGTTAATACCATTCGCCTTCAGCCTGTTTGGCTCCCAGTTGTACTCCATTTTCCAGTTATGTTGGCTATGGTCATGTGTTCGGGTATATGGGTGCAGTAGAATACAAGGGGCGTATGAGGTCATTTGTGTAAGCCCGGACTTTTCCCGAAATCACGGAAATTATTTCTAGTAATCTTGTTTACACTCAATATTACTATGAAGCCCCTTCGGAAATGTTACAAACGGGGCAGCGAGTAAAGTAGTAGCTCATTTTTAACCGTCCTGAGCAATACACATGAGTACTAAGTAAACTCGGTGAAAGCCCAGAGAAACACTATTATGCACCACGTGATTTAGGTTTACGCTTCCCAGTAACGATCTGTCAATCGAAGCTACTTGTCCACCTTGCTAGATCGTACAGTAGTTCGGTGGCATTGTGATCCCATCTTGTTTTGATTACTTAAGATCGCTGGTTTATGGGTACGCGTTGCCCAGAGCCTCTGTGGAAGATCTTACAGCCTCCTCATTTCCTTCCCTTCTGTTGCTATTTTCCGATGCTGTAAACGTTCGGCATAAAACCAGAACTCCTTACTTAAACGTACAATTTGCCAGATTTGGGACGAAACCTCTGAGTTTCAGCGCCGAAAAACAAGATTCAATGCACATTCGATGTGCCACCTGCATTATTTTTAATATTACTGGTACTACCACCCAGTCCGTATGTACTAAGAGAGGCTTGGTGATATTCGTTTCCACAACTCCCCTTAGTTCATCAAGCACAAGTCTAATGCAAAAAAGCTGTCGGTACTTTGGAACTCATTAAAAACCTACTCTTCGGCAAGGTACACTCAGTCTACTTTGAGCTTCCAATCAACATCTTTGCCCCGCCTCCCGTTGAGAATAACATTCATACCTCATATCTCCAATAGCATAAAGCTCCACCTGACGTTGTCCAACGGAAAGTCACAAAAACTGTCATAGGAACGCACACAATATCTTTTATTTAAAACTTGGCGAGCTCGGTAGTTTCTCGTTCCTACTTCAAAGCCCGCTGGGTTATTTGGTTCCTACTTTCTTACTCCTTATATCCCTTAATATCCGATGTGAACCTCAGTCTAACACCATTAGGATTATAGCTTTGAGTAGTCATGCTGTTCAACAGCGACTTCGGTGTAATCAACTATAATGTCGGCATGGCTTTTCCGTTTTGCAGTTGTACAGTGTAAAACCTCGTGCCTGATAGCATTGTCTTCGTAGATTCTATCTCCGCTTTTAAAGTTCGTTTGAGCTGATTCTTCGGTTTGTATTTCACACACTGCAATCATTTTCGAATTCAGATTGACAGCTCTAGGCTCCATGATTCACTGCCCCAAAATGCGGGATGCCCGAAAGCCTTGCTTCTTACATCAGTCGCCAAACTTTTGAACCTGTGAAATTTTAAAAATATAGACAGTCGATGAGCATATCGAACTGGCTAACGGCTCGGCAGGCAGACGTCACGCAGCCAATACGGAAGTGAATCGTTGTCCTCTAGCCGCATACTTGCTAAAAACAGCTTTATGACATTCAGAAAATGCACTGTGTCATCAAAAGCCGCCGCCAAGTTTCGGCACCTGATGCAGTAGGTGCTGAGTGGCTTCATTCCGCATCGTTGCCTTGCTTACTTGTATGGCAACACGGTGTGTGGGGCGACCGACGAGGAACGCCTAAGAATTTCGTCCAACTTCTTTGAAAGATTATTACGAGTGGGTCTGACGCCCAAAGACGCCAAATGTCTGTTAATTCTGGAAGAGGTAATGCATCAGATGTATGTAATTTTCAAAACCGTAGCTCATGCGGATCTGGGGAAAGTTAAACCGGTAGTGTCCAGGTCTGTCCCTCAAACCACCGTGGAAAAGCACGCTTTACTATATTTCCCCTCATACTAAAGATGGTTTGTATTGAGACTTGCACTTATCGCTAGCCCGTTTTATGCTCTGCTTGAGGAACATCGGAAGTTTAAATGGTTCAGCGAATGCAAAGCAATCTTCAGGGCCATGTTACATTCAGCAAGACTCATCGCTTTCAACCAGCGGGTACGATCTGGAAACCAGCGCAAGTGAATTTGTCATTGGACCGCATTGTCGCAAAAATATATCAATGGACAAAAGAGAGTGGCTGCCTACAGCAGCTGTAAAGTTAGCAAAATGGAAAGGAGTTATTTTACGACTAGGGAGGAAATGCTGGCTCTAATTTTCTTCGCAGGTGGTTAGGTGGTTTACCGTTCCAAGCGATTATCACTTTTCTATTCGGTTCCGAAACTGAGGACTTAGAGGGACATATCACACGATTCTTCAACAACAAGATCTCGAGTGTGACCATCGATCTGGCAAGATTGACGCCAATGCTGGTACCCTATCCAGAAGGCCCCGGTGTGTCCACGAATGCTATCCATTGTTAAGTACGCAAAACCTGGCACCAGAGGCTTTAAAAGGCGCAGATTATGGACATTGATGGACGACCCAACCGACAGATCCGGAAACTTCTATCTGCTATGGGAGGGGTAGGCCCACAAGCACAGAGATGGAGGAGAGCTAGGACAGCCGCTAGATATGGGAAGTGTGAGACTATTTGGTGATGAACGAAGATGTTTTGTCTTCCGACAACCGGCCCAACTATAACAGAAGAATAGCAGTTCGGCACTGAATGATTCAGATGGCTCCGGAAGACCTCTATTGAAAGTTGAAGCAGCCAAAATTTCCAGATTGGACACTACAGCCGAACAACGTTTCAGGTGGCTGCGTATGTGCCTTGATGTGGTAAAGTTTGTCATCCGTATGAAATAAACAACGTGACACACTGCAAATATTGTGTGGTGGCTTAACAAGTCGGACGTACGAGTATCACAACACTCGGCGGAATACTTCAACGCGGGGAGGTATGCCTAAAAATCCACTACTTGCGGATCAGGGACGGCATGGACGATCAGATGAGTCATCGTTCGACTTGATCGGACCAACAGGTGGGACATGGCAGGCAAAGTAGGATGGGCGACCAGATGGAGGATGCGGTTACTCCAACACTCAGAGGAATATTTCGACACGGTCTGGGAATGTGGTCAAGGCCCACAGTGGATAGATTGCGAACATCACGAGAGACCGAAGGAGACGAGATTGGATCAACAGATGAATAATGGCAGGCGGAAAACCCCTTGATGGAAAGCAATGATCACACACATAAATCAGGCAGATGTGCAAACGATGTGCGAGAGGAAATCGGGGGTGTTCTGGACTGGAACTCTGACTCATAAACGCGAACGTGCGCGTAGCATGCTAAATAGTGAACTGGGCAATAGAGATTGTGCTTTATTGGACAGCTTTTCGCCGCCCTGGTGCCGTGCCATGAACATAACGTAATGCAGTTGCTATGGCCAAACCAATTTGCCGATGGACACGCGGAAGTGTGGCTGTCTGGGGTTGAGGCGATTGCGGCATGCAATGAATTGAAAAACAAAACACAACTTTTGACGGCATTAGGAACACTTCTAACTGGACAAGCAAAAGCCGCTCCGCCTTGAGCAAGCAAACCAAGGGCTCAACATCGTAACAAAAAAACACGAACCGCACTGATTCAAGAGTTTACAAAGGAACAAGACAGACGACGGGTGATAGATCGGTTTTATGGTACCGGATTTTGCGACACTCCTGGTTTACCATCAACACTTATTACGACAGTTGACTATGGGCTTATCGGAGGCAGATGAGAAAACGAAGGATAGATTGGTGAGGGAACGGTTTGTCTAAAGTTTGCCGCCGGAGGTGCAGAATAACGGTCGGATGGCCGAGTCTTGTGGGATCACGGACATTGAACGGCTTGTCGGAATTGCACAGCGCCAACCCGTACGGATGCAACTCAGAGGACTGGAAGTCAGGGAGCTCGAACAGAAGGTGGAACAACTGACAAAGGTAGTGGAAGGTTTGAAGACGAATGTGGAACCAAGAGGAAGACAAGTTAGACGAGCACGCGAGCAACTTCGCCGTAATCACTGTTTTGTTTGTAATGGGGTGGAACAATTTGCCCGCCGGTGCTCTCACAGACGTCTTCCTCCATATTTTTCGGTGGTAACGGGTTATCATAGGAGCGTTCTACGGGTAAAAATTCTGACTGAAGGAGAACAAAACAGTGCGATAGTAGACACAGGAGCGGGTGCGTCGATTACAGACAGAGTACCAAGATTGCCCGTCAAGTCCGGTAATTGGCATGTAGTTACAGTCGGAGGGACGGCTTTTTAGGCACTAGGGATTTGGAACGTTGAGAGCTAGATAGGTGGTATCAGGTTATGCCACAAAGAGTTAGTGATTGACAGTGTGAAAGAGACGATAACAGACGCCGATCTGCTACGTCGATTGAAAGCAAGCGTAGACCTAGAGAGAAACAAGTTGCGTGTTGATGGCGATGTCGTGAAGTTGCATCGCGAAGAAACCAAGGATCAGTGCCGAATAGGCTGCGTCTCGATGAAACCTCTGCCAGAGTGTCCAATCCCAGCCATCAGGCTGTGTTAATGAGTTTGCTGACTTGTTTACTAGCGCGGATGACCAATACGGATTCTGTATATGGATGAAACACTCGATAGACTTACGGCCGGGTGAGGAATGCAGACCAGTATACAGGAGAATGCCACTCAAGTTGATTCCGGAAGTGGAAAGGCAGTTAAAGGAGATGTTGGAGAAAGAAATAATTCAAAGGACAACCAACCCATTTTCGTCACCGGTCGTGTTGACTAGGAAGGCGGATGGAACCTACCGATTTTGTGTCGAATTCAGAGAGCTGAACTGAGTGACGATCAAAGATGCATTCCCGATGCCTCAGATGGAGGAGATTTTTGCGCACCTGCATGAAGCTAGAGTACTATCTCACATTGGTTTGCGCTCCGGTTACTGGCAACTACCGATGACACGGAAGGACAGAGCGAAGGCTGCGTTTTGTGTGAACGGACGGTAGTACGATTTCCTTAGGATGCCGTTTGGTCTGTGCAATGCTCCAGCGACCCTCAGACGTCTCTTGCTTCGCATTCTGCAGAATCAGGAGGAGCAACCACATACGAGGATGATATCGGTGTACTGTCCAATGTAATGTCGGAACACGTGGACAGGCTGCGAGCAGTGTTGCAAAGAAACGATGCAGACGGCCTAAAACTTAGTGGTAAGAAGTGCCAAATAGCCGCAGTTCAGTCGTTTGCTTGGGGCACGCGGTTGGTAATGGAAAAATGCAACAACTGCCAGAGAAGTTGGTGGTCATCAAGAACTTCCCAACACCAAAATCGAAGCGGCAACTGAAGTGTTTCCTCGGAGTTGTCGGTTACGATTCAAAATTTACGTCGGGGTTCTCTCAGAAAACATATCCACTATTCCAACTGCTGAGGAAGGAGAGGAAATTTGTATAGACTGAGGAATTTGAGGTGGTGTTCAACGAACTCAAACACGAGGCCGTTTATCGGGAAACGCAGAATGTATGACTACTTTCTTGATACAAGACCTGGAGTCCCCGAATTAGTCTACTTGTGGTCGTCCACTGTGATCGCCTACAGCACTGCACGGACAGAAATGACAACCACGAAGAAGGGATGCAGACGGTCTGTTAGAGGTGGGACCAGACTCAGAGGTGCTACATGATGGAGGCCGAAATGTGGCATCCAGAACGTTGCTCTAAGTGTTAGAGGGTGGTGTAAAATGAGGCCTAAACCGAAAGAACGCGCAGGCTGCGCATTCCCTAGAAAAGAGGCCTCAGTTGGAGATGAACCAATTAACCGAACCATGATCACTCAACTATTCTTGGTAATTAATCATTGGCGATCTCTCTTTCTATCGTTGGTTAGTCTCGTGGTCGTAATGAGTGAGCACACAGTAGATGCCAAATTTTCCTCATGCGGGCTTGAAGCAGATTGTTGATGACCTGGCGCGGACAGACAAAGTCGTTCGCGGAGAGGTCAACGTAAGTAGATAGGGGTTGTGTCTCGGACTGGGACCGTTGCGAGGACAGTGGTTATAGACATTATGTGAATTTGCAGCTAACCAGACTCAGTAACAAGAAGGTTGCTGGAATTAAACTATGTTGCCTGTGAAGTATGCGCAGTTACTGACGCTGGGCAGCGGAAGCAGTCGCGCTGACAACCCCTTACTGACAAAGCTCGGTCATTCGTTTGCAAGGCGCAGGTGCCTTGGTTTTGTGCGTATGAATTATATGTGTAAATGTCGAGGGGCTCTTTAGGCCGTCGTCTACTGCAGAGGTGGACAAAACGGGGGGAAACATTCAATTCGCATTCCAATTAGGATTAGACGGTCAGTGACAGGCTTTTATAAACCCTGACCAGGTTTCAAGTCTGTGAATGAGAGGCTCATGAGGTGTCAGTGTATTTTTTGGGCACCTCTTAGATATATCATTCCAGAGTGCAGTATTTTCAAATTAAGCAAAGGCACATTTGCTGTCCAAGATGTTAGCAATGAAACATGTGTTTGACACGTCCGATAGAGTACGAAGATATGCTGTGTGAAGCCACGGTTAGGACGAAACCCAGCTTGCTTCTCAAAGATAAACTGTTTGCACGATGAGCATGGCCTGCGAACTACAATGGCCATAAGCCGCTTCGACACATCAGACATCGTTGGTCAGGGTCAAGGCGCTTGGTTAAAAGTTTACTGCGTGGTGTGGTTTTTCCCTATTTTGAGGACAAAACGAGTTTGGGTAACTAAATCAACATTCACTCCCCCACTAAATCTGGTATTTTTTTGTGTTCGATCAACTGGTGGAACATTTCCCCCAGATTATCAGATGACGCTCGCCGTTGTGGAGGAGCCTTTGCCGTGTATACAGTGTGGAAGGCGCATCGGAAAACGGGATCGAGCGTTACATTGTGATATTTGTGATGAGTGGTTGCATTGTACTTGCGCTTTGGTCACCGCGGAGCTACACAATAGCCTCAAGAGCAGTCGTTCTAATCGGCTTGAATTTTGTTGCCTGAAGTGTTATCCTGCAGACGTTAGATTGAGTCTTCCTCATCTTCAACTATCCATAATTGCAATGAATGATACACGTGCATTAGCGGCTCAAGGGATATGTAACATACCGGCAGAGGCGATAGCAGAACTGCAGCTGCGCGCGCGTACCCAACTGCCTTCTGGACGGTTATCTGCTGATTTGGTTGCAAAGGGCCCGGAGGACGGGGTTGCGGGAATCTCAGAAGATTTAGATATGGGGGTCCTGAAGAATGTGGTTGTGAGAGCCTTGGAGGACCCAACCGTACCGAGGAAGGAGAAAACCGGAATTCGACACCAATGAAGGAACAAGCCAGAGATGGCCACAACCACCCTAAAACCTGCAGTCACAGAGTTTAAATATGCCCATAGTGGTCATACAGACCCATCCGCAGGCATTCAGAAGGAATAAGGTCGACCAAGGTCTAAGAAGGTACACCCACCACGCGATCAGTGTGTGATAGTATTCAACTAGTCAGGGTTGAATCACGTCATTACCGCTTTTCGTGATTTGCTTATCAAGATGTTTAAAACTGAGGGGGGAGATTTAACTGTCAAAATAACAGCACGCTCAGCATTCCGCCTTGACCGAAAGGCGGACGATGTTAGCATGTCACGGAGACCATGAAAATTGGTTCTGGGGACTGCATTAGAAGATCGCCCGCTCCTGCAACGGTCGTCAAGGGTGCGCTGTGTGGACGACCGCATAGCGAGAGGCCTGACCTTAGGGGATAGCAAACGCCTGAAGGCTGCCCTAAAGGAACTGCACGATAGAAAAGATGAGGGGGAGTCCGAGTAGTTTATTCAGAATATTCAGGTCAAGCGGAGAAGGCCTAAAGTCCGTTGGAAATCCCTTGTGTTCCCCCCGTTTCTCCTAGGCAAGAATGGGCGACAAAGCCTTCAGCAAGACTACCCGCCACTCTCCTTCCCAGAGATGGGGAAACAGGCGTAGATCGGACGAGAGTGGTGTACTTTGGTATTCGGAGCCTGGTGAACAAGCTGGACGAGGTAGAGGAATGGGTTGACAGTGATAGTCCCGCAGTGATGGCCACTGCTGGGATGTGGTTGTCAGAGGACGAGACGGACGAAGAAGACTCCCTCCCCGAATATACCCTTTCCCGCTCGGACCGCTGCGGTGTTGGTGGTCGACAAACAGGATGGGTGATGCTTTTCTTGGCGATAACATTCCCGCCACTCTCGTGCTAGCCACAGCCAATGATGGTGGTACTTACGACGGACTGTGGTGCAAGATAAAAATAACACCAAACAGGTCTACCATGCTCGGTGTTATATATCGCTCTTCTGGATACTTTCCACCTCAACCGTTAGACGATTTAAGAATGTTTGGATTAATCAACCACTCCTTGATACCGGGAGATGTCAACGCACCTGATATCAGCTGGAGAACACTAGCCTGCATCAGTGGTTCAGATCGTTTTTCAGAGGTACTGCTTCGGATGGTCTTTGGTTATCTGTGCTTGTACTAACATGTGGAAGATTCCATGCGGTTACAGGCGGAATGACGCTCCGAGTTGGATGTTGTGTTTTCCCCGTTAGAGTCCGACATCAACCGTGTTGACATCATATCCCAATGGGGAGGAATGATCATGCGCTACTGGATATATGATGGGCAAGAGGCGAACTGCGGGCAACACCTACCCCAGTTCGACGGAACATCTGAAGGATTCCGTTCGGAGAAATGGCGGAGGCTGCACGCGTATACGACTGGTTCGGGTGCACGAGTACAGTTGATGTGCGTTGGTGCTAAATCAGAGGCAACCTTCTGGCTCTTGTGGAATGTTTTGAATCGGCGTCCTGTGGTCGTTCCCACTCTAAAGGACCACCGTGTTTGGATATCGAATTGTATACCATTCTCAAGTGCAGACACCGGCCGTGGATGAATTACCGGGCTGGTCATGGTGCCTATGATGCTTGCTAGAAGACATGGAATGAATGTAACGCCAAGAAGCTAAGAAAGCGTCAGCAGTGAATGGGAAGTCTGGCCACGGGATCGGCCACAGCACCCAAGAGGCTCTGGGCGTACATCCGCTGATGAACCAGAACTAAGGCGGAACTCCCGGCAATGATGGATCAGAGCAGAAACGAAGTGGTTGGGGACTGGGATGAAGCTGAGCTAATGGCCGAGCGTTATGTTTCGGTTTTCTTTAAATATAATGCAGTCTGCCTAGCCCAATAACATTGGACCATGCCTGATCGACAGGCCATTTAGCGTTGAAGAGGTGGAAATCGAGCTGAGGTCGATCGATGTCGATAAGTCCTTCGGTCAGAATAGCGTCTACCCTTTGTTGATGCGTGAACTGGCAGTGAAGTTGGCCGTGCCATTGAAGGACCTTTACCAACAGTCTTTGGTTGTTGAGATGAGGGACCTCTCCTACAACCGGCGGCTAGATTACCCGAACACGTACCCTCGGAGATATAGGCCGCTCCATAGTGAGATTATTGTGATACGCCGCATTTTGCGGAGTGACATGGGTAAGGAGCTCAGAGCTGATTCGCCCTCCGGAACGACCGCATATTTCGGGGCCATACACTCACGATTATCAAACAACGATCAGGGCGACTTCATGCAGTATTTTGACTGTCACGGCGGGCCGTCAAGAGTTGGAATGTGCTACCAGCACTGGTTGTGCTGGCACCCAATGATGTGTTTTTTAAGCGTCTTCTGGATGTACATATAATGGCGCGTTGGAAGAAGGAGGATAATTAACGCTTGCTTACTCCGATGTCGAGACGCTCAGTGAAGAGGTTCGCACAGTCGGCGACTGATGCTTTCTATCAGTTCAGCGATTCAGCGATTGATACACGGGTTCAAGGCAGAGGCCCAAGGGTCGCGGATCCAGTCGACTTTTCTTGTTCAATTTCAAGCGGGCGTCTGCTGATCTGAAAGGCATTCATTGAAATCAGGACGTAGCACCGCACTTGGGAACTACAGTAAATATCAAAAAACAAATTAAGATTACTTGCATAAAATGATTTTTGGAAAATGAGAATCAAGTAATGCTTTAAAATGATCGCTATAAACGCTATTGACAACCTCAGCATGAGGACTGTTACAGAAGTTAACTACCCTGTAGGACAAAAAACCCTGCCTAAGAAAGGTTCGAGGACGAAGCTTGAAAAGCTTCCTGTTATGTCCACGCCGACCGTCATCATTCACTACAGTGAAGAACTGATCAACGAGGCCTACTCTAAAGAGGAAGTGTGTGAAAATTAATTCACTGCGGAGCCGTCGAAATTCAAGTGGGTATAGATCAAGAATTTCAAGTCGAGACTCGTATGTGACGCCACCAAGGCCTGCGACTAGTTTGGTAGCCACGCGCCGGACACGCTCAA
>JTDE01003601.1:10859-32778 GCA_014338405.1 Paragonimus skrjabini miyazakii
ATCGTGCGATATCCAAACAAAGCATTTGGTAGTCTCTCCTCCCAGTTATTGCCTGTACTATTCACCCACTCCTTCATTGGGCGATTGAACCGCTCCGTCAACCCGTTCGTTTGTGGATGTTACGGCGATGTTTTCAGAATGTGAATCCCCCAATTCCTCAGCATCTCTTGAAATTGCCGCCCTTCAAAAAACGGGCCCTGGTCCGTAATAACTCTTTAAGGTACTCCATAAAAGCGCGTACAACCGTTCCGCTCGTTTGATCAGCCACGTGAATGGCTTCCACCCATCGTATGAAATGGTCAATCATCATAACAACTATGTACCAATTTCCGCTTGAATTTGTTAGGAGTTGACCAAAAACCTCTATACCCCAGGCGTGCGCGGCCTCCTCTGTTACGATCGATTGCATGGGCGGTATTGTCTTCAATGTCTTCCGGTTCTGTTGGCAACTGGGGCATGCTCGAATGGAATCAATCACATCTTTCCGCATTGTGGGCCAAAATATGCTCCACCGAGGTAGTTCGAACACGCATTCTTGTCCCATGTGAACACCTGCGTCTGCCAGCTAAATCACACGTTCCCTCTGGCAGTCTTCAAGGTTGCAGCCACTTCTGCACCTCTACATTGAAGATGAGTTGGCCGTTCTCCAGGTGTAGCCGGTCCCAGAGCTGTAACAATTCGTTCCATCCTGAAGTCACCGTCTTGTGTTTGGTATCTGCCAGTAGATGTTCACATTCTTCGCGTACTTGAGGGTCTTGCTGTTGATAAGCCAAGATTTTTTATCGGCAACCAACACTGCGTTTACAGGTATAGCATCACTCGGCAGCTCACTTTCCTGTATCGGTCACGATAGTGCATCAGGTACCTCAGTGTTCGTGCCGTTGACATGCCCGATGGTAAGGTTGAACCCCTGTAATCGGAGTGCCCAGTGTGCCAGTCGTCCACACGGATCCTTCGCCGTCTTCAGCCATATCAAGGGTTTGTGGTCGGTCTCGACATGAAAGGTGGTCGTTGCCAGATTGACCCTCCACTTCTCTAGCGCCCAGACGATAGCTAGGCATTCTTTCTTCATGGTGGAATATTTTCTCTGTGCTTCCGTCAGTACTCGACTGGCATACCCAATTGTACCAGATGGTTGTAAAAGAACTGCCCCGATCCCGATATCACTTACATCAAATGATACTATGAATGGCACATTCGGTTTGGCGATCGTCAGGTACCGTCGAGCGCTAGCAGCCTCCTGTTTGAGTACTTTGAACGCCACCTCCAAGCCCTCAGTCCAAACGAATTTCTCCTCCTTCCTCGGCAGCTGTAATAGTGGATACGCTTTTTGAGAGAATCCTGACTTAAATTTCGAATTGTAACGGACCATTCCGTGGAAACACCTCAGTTGCCGCTTTGGTTTTGGTGATGGGAAGTTCTTGATGGCTATCAACTTCTTTGGCAGTGGTAGAATTATCCCATTAACAACCGTATGTTCCAAGCAAACGACTGAACTGCGGCCAATTTGGCACTTCTTACTATTCAATTTTAGTCCAGGCTGCATCGATTCGTCGCAACACTGCTCGAAGTCTGTCTACGTGTTCCGACACTGTCTTGGAGAATACGATGTCGCCTCTGTATAAAGTTACTCCCTCTTGACCCTCCAGAATGCAAAGTAGGGGACGTCTAACGGCCGCTGGGGCATTGCACAGACCAAACGGCATCCTAAGGAACCCGTACTGCTGTCCGTTCACGCAAAACGCAGTCTTCGCTTTGTCCTTCCGTACCATTGGTAACTGCCAGTAACCGGTACGCAAATCAATGAAGAATAGTACTCTAACTTCATGCAGATACTCAAAAATCTCCTCCATTTGAGGAATCTGGAACACATCTTCGATCGTCATTCTGTTCAGCTCTTTGTAGTCGACATAAAATCGGTAGATTCCATCCGCTTTCCTAGTCAACGCGACCGGTGGGCTGCTTGTCCTCTGGATTATTCGTTTCTCAAACATCTCCTTTAACTGTCTTTCCACTTCAGGAATCAACGTGAATGGTTTTCGACGGTGTACTGGCCTGTATTCCTCAATCGGTTGTAAGTTTATCGAGTGTTCCATCCATGTGCAGGACCTGTATTGATCATCCGCGTTAGTAAACAAGTCAGCGAACTCATTAGCACACTGCCGGATGGCTGGGATAGGACATTCTGGCGGAGATTCCACCGAGACGCTACCCATTCGGCACTGATCATTCGTATCTCCACGATGCAACTTCACGACATCGCCATCAACACGCAACTCGTTCCTTCCCAGGTCTACGCTTGCTTTCAATCGTCGTAATATATCGGCGCCTATTATAATCTCTTCCACATTGTCAATCACTAACGTTGCGTGGAGTAGCCTGGTACTACCTATCTGGATCTCAACGTTCTGAGTCCCCAGTTTACTTAACGCTGTCCCAACGACCGTAACTATACACTAATTACCGGATCTGACGGGCAATCCTGGTACTCAGCCTGTAATCGACACACCCGCTCCCGTATCTACTATCGCGCTTTTTTGTTCTCCCTTAATCAGAACTTTCACCCGTGGAACGCCGCCATGATAACCCGTTGCCACCGAAGAACAAGGATGAAAACGCTTGTTGAGGCGCTGGCGAGCAGAGTGTTCCATCCCATCACAAACAAAACAATGATTACAGTGAGTTTGTTCACGCGCTCGTCCAACTCGTCCTCCTCTTGGTTTCGCTTTCATCTACAAACCTTCCACTCTCTTCGTCAGCTGCTTCACTTTCTGTTTGAACTTCCTGGCTTTCAATCACGTGACTTGCGTCCGTACGGGTTGATGCTGTGCAATTCTGACAAGTCGTTCGATGTCTGTAATCCTACAAGACTCGGCCATCCGGAAGTTATCCTGCAACTCCGGCGGCAAACTCTGGATGAACTGCTCCCTCGCCAATCTATCCACCGTTTCCTCATCTGCCTCTAGTAAGTCCAACGTCAACTGTCGTAGTAAGTGCTGATAGTGAACCAGAGGGTCTTGAGTGTCGCAAAATCCTGCACCATCGCCCGTTATCTGTTTTGTTCCTTTGCAATCTCTTGAATCAATGCAGTCCGCGTCTCTTGGTACGATGTTGCACTATTTGTTTGTTTGCTCAAGACATAGACAGCTTTCGCCCGTCCGGTGAGCAGTGTTCCTAATGCCTTCAAATGTTTTGTTCCGCTTTTCAAGCCGTTGCATGCCGCAATCGCCTCAAATTACAACAGCCTCTCTCTCACGTCTCCATCCGCAAATTGGTTTGGCCATGGCAATTTCTTTGCGTTGTGTTCGGAGCATGGCAACGGTGTAGCGAAAAGGCTTCCACTAAAGCGCAATTTCTATTGTCCAACTCGCTAGCTACCATGCCACATAAGCGCTCCCGATTTCGCATCACAATTCAATTCAGCGATACCCCCCAGTTTCCGCTCACACGTTGTGTGCACTTCTGTCCGGTTTATGTGTGTGATCGGCGCCTTCTAACCGGGGGTTTTCTGCCTGCAAACCCTCGTCCGTTGACCCGATTTCGTTGATCAATGGCTCGTCGGGTCGCTGTTGGTTTCCTCCATCTATTCATTGTGAGTTTTCGAACACACCTCCTCTCTGCGTTGAGGCCTTCCGCCTACAGTTGGAATGTTCATACCTCTTTACTGATAGCCCCCCCCCACAGTAGGTCCTTGCAGCTCGCTAGTTTAACGAAATTGGTAGGAGACAAACGGCCACCAGTACGCACAAACTCCCGACTGTAAAATAGGTCGCACACGCTATAGTTTGTTGGGTCTGTGCCATTACCACCGTCACGCTGCTCGTCGTTGCAACCAGCCTCGTAACATTCGAAATGGTCGAAGCCAGACGGGAAGCGATCAAGCCAGTCGGTGATGGCGACGGCTGCCACTGTCTCATACTTATGTCACTGGTTTTATTTATTCAAGCGTTCAAATTCGCTCAATTTTCTCATTGGCGCAGACGCTGAGATTAATCTTATTCCACTCAATGGTGACGAACATGACCTCAGAAGTATATCGTATAAACTACAGGCAGCTACGTGCACCGCCATACAAACCTACGAAGGGAAACTGCTCACCCTTGACCTTGGTCTCTGTCGCCAACACCATCGGACCTTCACTGCTGCAGATGTACGACACCCGGTTATCGGCGCTGACTTTCTCACATCGTTTGGACCAGTTTTGAAGGTAAGCAGTCCGAAACTGCTGAAATGCTCTGGAACATGCACGGAAATATCACATCAATTAGTTCAGTGGGATTGACTTCGGTTCCACCAGATGACAGTCTTGCAACCCTGCATCGGCAGTTTTCTTGCACTGTAAACTCATCAGGCTCACTGTCACAAGTAATACATGACGCTTTTCACAACATTACCACCAACGGACCACCTACAGTCATTCGCCCGCGTCGGTTATCACCAGAGGAACTAAAAATCGCAAAAGCCGAATCCGGGAATCTTTCAAGGCGTGGTGTCATTAAACCTTCCAGCAGCCTTTAGGTCTCATCATCGCTTATGTTACACGAAACTGCACTCGGCGGCTTGCGTCCGTGCGGTGGTTATCGTGCTTTAAACAGTGCCACCGTTCTGACAGGTATCTAATTCCTCTCCTTCATAATTTCTCCATCGGTCTGCACGATATGTGAATTTTCTCAGTTTGACTTGGTTAGTGCATATTACCAGATCCCGTGCTTCAGTAAACGTAACGAGGGTGGATATCATCGCCCTATTTGGACTGTACGAATGTGCCCGCGTGCTATTCGAGTTATGAAATGCAGCTCAGACTTTCCGGTGGCTCATTGGCCGAATCTTCCTTGGTCTATACTTTGTGGTTGTCTATATGGACGATAGTCTCCTAGCGAACAAGGACGGATACCAACACACGTCACACCTCCGTGCAGTTTTTGAATGTTTCGAGCGGTATGTCATAATCCTAAGCCCGATTAAATCCGTTTTTGGGGTAGACTCTATAGGTTTTTGGGGCACCGAATCACTCGTGACGGTACAGAACCTCCGCCAGAAAAAACTACTGCCCTTCAAGATTATCCACTACCACAATCCAAGAAAAGTCCACGTAGGTTTTAGGTGTTGTAAATTGCTACTTTCATTTTATCCCGCACTGTGCGGAGTTGTTGAAACCTCTTACAGGAATGAATAATGGATAGTTGCTAAAGGATAATCCCGCGCATCTTCTTTCACCACCTTGTCTAAGCCTGCAATTCTTGAAGCCAAGGACGCGTTGCAATAAGTCATGACTCTGGCACACATGCGTGTAAACGAAGATCCGAATCTCAGTTTACTGACCAATGCATCTCAGTCAGCTGTCAGCGTGGTTCTGCAGCAGACCGTGAACGGTCAAGTTCAGCCCCAATAATTTTTCTGCCACAAGCTTCATCAAACGCAAACGCGCAATGGCACCTTTGGTAGCGAGTTGCAGACTATCTTTTTTGCCATTAAACACGTTGTCGCGTGTTGAAATGCAGGCGCTTCCCTGTTCTAACAGATTACGAACCACAAATTTACTCTCTCAACACCAAGCTCAACTGTTTTTCTCATTAGCAAATTTGATATCTGGGCCACATATCCCACTTCACAGCAGGCCTACAGTATATCGCAGGGGACAAAAACATCGTCGTCGATGCCTTGTCCAGAATTACTTTAAGTGGCCTACACCAAACTGATCCCGTCAGTTTGAAGGAATTTGTCCGAGAACAAGACAACGATCCAGAGTTGCAACAGTGTCGCACTTCTCCCTCTCTCAAACTTCGGAAGTTACCTCTACCCAACTGCGAAGGCCCAATTACGTGTGATACCGCGACAATCGAACCACGTCCATTTGTGTCAGTGAACTTCAGGGGCTCCGTTTTTAGCAGTTTTCACTGCATGTCTCATCTCAGCAGTACTGTCACCGTCAAGCTGATTTCAGGCCGATTTGTATGGCTAAATTTATATAATGGCATACGAGAATGGACGATAACTCTCCTTTAGTGTCAACGTAGCGAAGTCCACTTTCATACCATCACGTCCCCCGGCAACCTGGTTAACCCCGATGCACGTTTCAGTCATGTCCGCGTTGACATAGCCGGGCCGTTGTTGTATTCAAGTGGTCATCGGTATACCTTAACGTGCGTTGACTGTTTCACTGGATGGCTAATGGCAGCATCACTTCCCAACAGGAATACTGAAATAAGTGGATCTCAGACTCAAACTGCCGTAATCACGGATAGAGGCACATAAGTCTAATCAGCGCTGTTCAGAAACTTCATTCGGTTGCTCGAAACAGACCACATCAAAACCACTACATACCATCCAGCAGCAAACGGCCTGACACTTTCACCGTTAGCAGAAGGCCGCTCCAAAAGCTCAGCCAGACGCCCAGTGTTGGACCGAGCTCTTACCGTTTGCCGTGCTTGGAATTCGATCGACTGTTAGAGAAAATGTTCGCGCGACCGCAGAATCAGATTACAGTACGACACTTCCCTCCCCGATGAACAAGTCAAACGCCGGCCAAAGTATTTTTGACGATACCAACCACGTGCAACGGTTGAAATCATCCATGGTGGATATCCGGCCTCACCCCATCAAGTTAAACAACAGACAAGAACAAATGCTCTCCAATGCGGACTTTTGTGTGTTTCTTTTTGGTCGTGTTGACGCTGCTAAGTCCCTTCTGCAAGAACCATTCCCCGGGCCATTATGTGTGATTAAGCGATTCCTCAAGTTCTTCTTGAGTGACCACAGTGGATCCCACGATCCAATGAGCATTGATATCCTTGAAGATTGCTCATATCGAACCCACCAAGATCTTCCCACTGCTTCCGAGGTCGATCATACTCCTGGCGACTCGCGGTCTACCCGAAAACCCATGTTGACCTACCGCGCACTCGCTCAGGCCGAACGGTCAGCTGGTCAACAGTTTTCAGTTTGATGCTTGATATTACCTCGGTTTCATCGAGCGCTTTTATCTTTTTGACGCTCTGAGGAGGAAGTTCTTTAAGGTTTTGTATGTATTTTCATATTGCTTCATTTTGATAAAGAGCCTGCATCAGTTGCCTTTGTACAGATTGAACACCACTTGTTCGAAGTGATTCGACTTAACAGTACACTCTTTGGTGCTCGCGTCTTGTCTCCTAGGTACATGAAGTTATTAAGCTGCTACGTAGAAATATTTAGGAAAACGTTGCTGCGCCTGTGCGTTTATAGGAGCCTCTTTTCTACTTGACAGGAAGTTGAGCAAATCCTCAGCGTTAGTTGGAAGAAAGCAAGCACGTCACCACGATTCTTTATAGTAGCAGCGCTGCCGAGGTAAATTGGAGATTGATACATGCTGCCAGCGATATGTTCGGTAAAGCGTTGTTGGAATTTTTAAATGAGGAGGTCGGAATACCCCCTGGGTAAGGGGGACCATGGGTTCACACGCCTGTGGTTTAGCTGTGTCTACGCCAAACCCTCTGTCACCCATCACAAATCTTTCAGCGGCATGAATATCTAGCAACTAAGGTCAGGTGCAAAATATTTGGCTTGGTTAGATTTTCATGATACCAGCGATGTCAGCAAAGCCCGGGCCATAATTAAATGCCATTTTAGGCGAATAACTGGCGCACTTGCTCCACTTAAGCTCGGCCGGCATAAGAGGGAGCCGCTGTTTTGAGAAAGCAGGATGAAAAAGGTGCATGGGTGCAAAGGGAGGGCTTGGGCCGTGAAAGATGTAGGGGTACACCAGGTGTTGTCAATACAAGGCGGCTAGAAAGGGGTATTCTGAAGTGCAAAATGAACGTGGAACAAAGTTTTGAATGAATCCAAAACTGAACCACCATAAGAACCTCAAGACCTTCCATGGCTATGTCCGGGTCACACCGTTCATGAGGAGAGGACTGGGTGGTGCTGTTGACGCTGTGGGCAGTGGTATGAAATCAGTGGCACGAAAAGGAGAGGCACGCATCTCGGACTCTGAAACTACTGCAGTTGGGCTCAGCTGACTGACTGCAAGAGAATTCCTAATGGATGATGTTGAAATAGAAGGGAATGAAGTAAAATATACGTAAGGTAAAGTAGATATGGGTAAGGAGGTGTGGCCAGATTGAGTCCGCTCACAGACACTGAGCACCTAAGCATTGGCTCGCGGGAGGCCAGGAGGTCATCATTTCAGGTGACTGGAGGAAAATAGATGACGCACCCATCAGTAAGGATAGGAAGAAACATGAGGTGGAGAGTTACCGAGCAGTCATTCTGACATCATTTAAACTGAAACCTTCGAAAAGAATCAATAAAAGTAGGACTGTGAGGCACCTTACCGAAAGTAGGCTTCTCTTCACGAACCAACATGGGTTATTGAGGCATAGGCCCTGTTTCATGAACCTGATTTGCTTCCTGGGTGAAATCACAGAGAGGTTGGATAGGAAAAGGAAAGTTGAGGTTTCTTACCTGGATTTCAGGAAGACATTCGATTCAGTGAACCACGGGTTTCTTATTCTCGAACTAGAGACATCCGGTTTTCCTTCAACACCGCTAGGATGAATACTGGGCTTATTGAGGGGTCGCACCTTCCATGTAAAGCTAGCAGGGGAAAGGTCTACAGAGGGTGAGATAGAAAGTGGGATACCTGAGGGCTCGGTGCTTGGACTACCACTGTTTGCGGTGTTTATCAATGACCTCACTGAACACTGACATAAAATTTTGAGCTGCGCGCACGGTTCGAAAACGGCAAGTAATTATTGCGTGGATATATAATTTGAAGTTTCTCACATAATTGTTATTTTTGCCAAGTTTAATACCGTACAGTGTGCTAACATTTTGTCTACGTCCACCTCTGTCTAAAAATATTCTTATTTAACGAATTATGATGACCAAAACCAGCCGTCAAACAAGATCCACTGGTGTCAAAACCACTCGTTCTAGCTCTGCAGTTGATGTTGAATGACCTAAAGGCAAATGCTTAAGGTCAAGAACTTACAAAGGCCCATTCAAAGAGGGTGAAGATAAATTGGTGGTTCCCGCCAGTACTGCCCTAACTAAGAACTGTTCCATCCGCTTAGACAGGGTAATGTAGCCCCCGGAAGATTTCGTTGGCATGCTTGCGGTTTGATAAGTAAAATAGTTCCAAAACGCATAGTTCCATATTGCACTTAGGCTATTATGTAAGTCAGCATGATTCATGTTGTCCGATTGTTTGTTTGCATGCCGTGTGACTGCGGCGCGAAAAAGAACGCACACGTGTGTCATAACTCATACGGTTTAATCGCTCACCGACGGCCGGCCTCTAGATTTTCTAGCTAATTTACGTGTCGGTGCCAATTCTAGCGCTACAAATGACCCTTTGTAAAATTCGAGTAATAAATATTCGGTTTCTTTTTAACGGCATTCTTCTATTTCAGGTCTGGTAAACACGTACCTGAGGAAAAAGACTCAGTGCGCCGTGAACTATATTTTCTGTGTGGATCACGCTTTTCGCAGAATCCACGAAATTGTATGAATGATTGATCGTGCAATGCTTGTAATAAGCTATCTCATCCAATGCTTTGTAGGCTTTCCATCCGTCTGTGTTCAATATGGCTTTCCGTTGGAAGCTAAAAGATTTAATATTGTAACCGGCGTACTCGGAGATGTCTTCGGATATAGGAAATTTTTGTTTCCTTGCTATGAAGCACTTTCGTGCCATAGCTGGATCAAACGAACGTCAAGTCCATTCACACCTTCAGGAGATCATTTGGTGGAGTCGAAATCCCGGAAACGTGACTGGCACACTGCTGCTCACCTTGTCTCATACTGAGATGTTACGAATTATATAATAAACGTTGAAATTATTGCACGCGCTTGACATTCCGATTCATACTCACTGCATACATATTGGTAGCTGCCATGTCTAGTAGACTTAAGATATGATCAGTGCCTACTTATGCCGCACGTAGTTACGCTAGTGGTTGCTCCGTCCAGTTGACTTGAGCTATGATCAATGTTGATAAGGGGAACACGGGAGAGATCAGAATAAACTTGTATTTGGACCGTTCACGATAAGTTATAAACATCCTCGTCATTTCTGGCAAAAATTAAGATGCCAGACTGGCAGCTGTCAGCGAAGTCTGCGGCCGGCAAAAACACAGACCAACAATCAACGGAATCATAAGCATTCATGATCCCAAGATAGAAGGGTTGCAGCTGAAACGGTAGAAGTGGGAATCGATGTTTTCGACGGATAAATAACGAGCACCAAGGTTGGTCATTATCTGTCAGATAAGTGAACGTTGACTCGCGTACACATGGCCGGCTACATTCGAACATAGTCAATAAGCAATAAACAAAACAATACGCGCGTTGTTATTGATAGGGTGGGACGTGTTACCCATGTTTACACCATACCGAAAGTAGAAACAACCACGTGGTAACATGGACCGTTTTCCGTCAGAACCACCATCAGGGAAACAGGCTGAGCATATAATTCAGATGTATAACTAACCAAAAACCGCGGCGACATATCTTTTATTAGGAATTATTGTGATATTTCGTGTACGATGCAATGCAAACGCAAATCACAAATTCAATTATATCTCCGAACCCGCGTGAAACTGAGCATTTCTGCAAAATAGCAGTGCGCATACCACCACGAATATTCCGATGGAAGCATTTTCAGAACTTAAAAGCGATTAGGAAAACCAACATCATGCTTCTATCGACAAAAATGGCGACACATTTTTCTCAACAAAAGTGCAAGTATGGACTACTTTTATGTATAGCTGATTTTGTTCATTGCGACAAAATTATTATACTCGAAGAAATCTATATATTTTCCCCGTAATATGAGTTTTAACATTTCACGAAAAGCTTTAAATCATTTTCGCGCCTAAGTAGCCGTTTCCAACTCGTTTCGGCCCTGAAGCACTATATCGGCAACCTACATAACTGCCATACCTACTGTTGGACCACAGAAAGACAATCGGATGGCTGTTATTCAGAGCAATGATGCAGATCTACAGATGTTTCATGCGCGAATAAAAGAAAGTGGGACACGTCCGATCAACCAAGAAATGTCAAGGTGTATTCTGGCATTGGGGGTGCTTATGGTCGTTTTGGCGCCATTTCCATATCGCCGACGGCGTTCCTTATTATCATTGCGGCCCGCAAAATGAAAGTCAGATTATAGTCCTTGAACTGTCGGTTCGTATGGTCTTCCAAGAACTCCATGAGAATTTGGGACATGCGTGCCAGAACAAACTTGAAAAAGCTGGGAGGTGGCGTTTCTGGTGATCCAACCAGTGCAGAGACGTCAAGGTTGTGTGCATACATTAAAAATTCAAGGAGACAGAGGTGCGCACCGTTAGAGGGTGTATTGACGTGGTATCCAAATGAGATAGTAGAAGTTAACATTGCCGGACCACTACCAGATACTAGCCGGGGAATTAAATACATCTTCCTGATGGTAGACCATTTTACTGAATAGTGCGAAGCTGTGACAGTGCCACGAATATGCAGTGGAATGGCCGCCAAGTTCATTTTTAATCATTGGATCTCGCACTGGTTTGCCCCGACTCAATTGCACTCTGACCGAGGATCAAATCTGGAGTATACGTTGATGCACGAACAGTTTAGAATATTTTGCATAAGGAAGACGGGAACGACAGCCTATTATCCGCAGGGCAATGGTGCCGTGGAACGCGTCAACCGCACATTGAAGTTTCTCTTAAAATCGTGTGTGAGTTCGAAAAACCCCAGATCATGGGACTAAGTCTTACCTTAGTGCGCAATCGCATACCGTGTTAGCGTCCATTTTTCTATTGCACAATTACCACATTACCTGCCAACGGAACAAGAAATGTGACTGCCATCCGTATTGCCTATAGCCAGACTGCCGCCAGAAACCCACTAGCCTCAGACTATCCCATTCAGGTACGTGACAAATTGGTGAAACCATATACATTAGCACGGGAACACTTGCGAACGATCCAGCGAAGACAGAACGATTATTACGATAGAAAGTCATATGGGAGCCTCCTGGTACCCGATGAGAAAGTTTGGTTAGGTGTAGAAGTCTCATAAGTCGGAATTCTAAGGAAATTGTTTGATGAGTGGAATAGACCGCACGTCGTGCACGACATCATTTTCGAATCCAGTTGCACTATAAGGGACGTTGATGACAACAAGTCAGTATTCAGGATGACACATTTCAATCGGTTAGAGCCACACACTTAGACGTTGATCATAGCTTGAGTCAACTGGACGGAGCAGCTACTGGTGTGAACGTATACTGCACAATTATGCGTTGAACATAGCTGAAGTCAACTGGACGGAGCAGTTACTAGTGTGAACACATATTACAGACATAGGCGTTGATCATAGTTTAAGCCAATTCGACGGAGCAGCTTTTGGTGTAAATGCATATTACACACTTAGACGTTGATTACAGCTGCAACTCCGTATCTTAGACATGAAATGCAAACACGCTGAACAACATACCTTCCAGGGGTAGTGTACTAGCCCGACGCTGATATGTCGTCAAGATCAGGCTACATGGATGACCCTTGGTCTGACAATCGTGGAACTCTTGAGTTGGCATACCGGAATCTTAAATGGGGCATATGAACGGGTGTGTGTGATGATGGGGCTGTCGTAGTAACTGCAGTGTGCTCAACATCTGAAGGTGATGCTATGGATTCCGTCGGAAGGTAATTATCTTTAACTGTTCGGCGTTTTTCTGAAATCGATTCAGGTCACGTGGCGTGCAGACGACGATCGGCGGAAATTTGAACCATGCAAACGAAATTACTCCGTTCAAAAATATTCCACATTTGGAAGTGCCCGTTTTACGCTGGAGGAAGCATTTTTAATTTTGCTACACTGGGCGTTCAAGAGTAGCATAATATTCACAGCGTTCATGGTGGCCTACCCGGGAAACAGACGAAATATAGTCAACGAACGGCAGTTCCAGTCACATCTTCAGCAGATTATTCGGCGGAATTCGGCAAACTGCCGTTCACCTTGCCTCACACCCGTTTGTTATTCCGATTCATATGCCTTGCGCCGACATCGGCGTGTGCTCCGCCCAGTTGACCACTTTTAACCACATTTTACAGTGCATAATAATTCAGGCCCACGGAGTTATGATCTGAAACCAATGAACCAAGATTGCCTCTTAAGCAGTTAAAGTCAGCCCGGCTGAAGTTTTATACTGTAGATTTTCTTCTAGTTGCTGCAAGCAGTAGTAACTAAAGTCAAAAGTCAGTGATGAGTAATCGCTGCGTCCAAGTGGTGGGTTCGCGTCCACTCTGTCCATAAGACGATCCCCATTTGTAAAAAATGAATCGACCAGGAAATGGACTTTAACGGGACGGTGCCACATTAGGAGGCTGATATGCTGTATGCGCAGTTTCCTCTTTATCAGCGTTGACAAGGGTGCCGTGAACCCGTTCTCACATTTTGATTGAAACATTAGTGATCAGTTTATTTTGGGTGAGTTGATGCCACCTGTAGTAAGTAAACGGGGGGAAAGTGCTGAACTCCCGGGAAGGATTCTGGAACTTCCGTAAGAACATCGTCATCCGAGGTTTTGCATGAGGTGAGCGATATACAGTCCCCACTAGGAGTGTGTCTTGACCGCGCAGAGACAACCGCAGCAACAGAGCATTACATCTATCAGGGGCTCACAAATTTCGGATGATCATGGATATCAGGAGACCTATGTTAAGGGAGATAACAGAGCCTCCAACTCTCCCTCGGTTTATGGGGTGAGCACGGTACATGGATTACTAACTGACATTTAGTTCACTGCCACTAATGCCTGTCGGGATCCGGATTTTCCCAAAGGCAAAGATGTGAGGAGTTGTATCGGAAGCCAACTGTATGATTCCTGGAAGCTTATTAACTAGACACATGCAGTCTGAATGGATGCAACTGAAAGATGATATCCCGTTTGACCGTATGAGAAAATAGATAGAAAAGATCGAAGAAGCGCTCGGCAATGGAAAGTAAACTGACTTAGAAGACGTGGATAGTCGACTCACGGTAATCGCTTTCCGCCAACGGGTGGCTTTCAGTGCTGCGTGTAATCGGTAGACCGTAAATATCTCCAGAACCGTTTGTCTAAATATTTTCCCTAGCTACTGACTTTGTAATTTCGTGGCACGTTTCAGTTCCTGAAATCGTGGAATTCTGTTGCAGCGAAATCTGTTTGTTTTAATCTTCCGAAAACGTAAGCAAGGAATGTACGGTAATAAAATGGTATAGGGATTAATGAAAATAACGAAAAGTCGCATACTAAGTTATTTCAGAGAATTGATGGTGGAGTATGACGAAACTAGATATCATACACATGAAGGTGCATGATTTTATTCAAGATTGAACGTAATTACGCAGGGAAACGCTATCATAACTCCGACGATTTGAACCATTGTTGGAACAAAAGCAGTAGGTTTTTTATAAAGCTGTAAACGTGGGATACGCCAGTGGACGTATTTCAACGTGGGATTATGCAAAAACTGGACAAGTTAGGGGTTTTTTCTCGGTTTTATTCACCATGCACAGCCATGCATAGCTTTTCTATCGAATCGTGACGTACGCTGGAATGAAGAGGAGGTGGCCCGCTGAACCAATGACATCGAGTAGCACTTCCTGCTTAAAAACTTACAACAGTTCTGCAAATTTTTCCTGGCTTACGAGTTAGGCCAAACTGTACTCCATGCTCAGAGTGTAGTCACTCACAACGAACCCGTGGGGTTATCAGTGTGAATTATGTATTTGATGATTGTGGAACAGTGTAGATACCACCTTCGCCTTTCTTCCGCACAGAATGCAGCCGTTGGTTTTCACGTGTTCTGAATGTCCTCTCGGATGACTGGAGCCGTGTGTCAAATGAGATCATCATCAGTATATCGTTCATCATATCTGACATCTACAATATAACTGTGTATGAATAAACTCACTTTCTTCAGTTACATCAAGAGGATAATCGCTCCAAATTATGCTGGCTTGCGTTTTCTTTGGCCCGTTTGCAAGCGGTACACTGTCGATGGACAGTTCCAAATCGACGTCCGTTGTGGGTGATGTGCGGTACTTGCTTCTCATAATCAGTGGGGAAGTGCGAACAGCGGACGGGGTGGTTGTGTTCCGGCTCGAAAGAGTTCACAGAGAGACAGGCATCTCCTCGAGCCACATGAAATCCGGATCTGCAACACGTGTCGCGAGAAGTGATTTGCTAAAACCAGCAACAGTTAACCTACTGGACACGTCGCGCACCCTGCATACACTCCCACGTCTTCTATACTTCGTACAATGATGGTAAATCTGCAAGGTCTTCAGAAAACCATGTCACCTGACCTTAGTCTACTTCGAAACAATTTACGACCTACGGCCCGTCCCACGCATATAAATAACGCCGACCTCATCCATGTATCTCTGAAGGCCTTTCTGGAAAAGTGAGAAAGTGCTAAATTCACGATTCTCGAAAATCGTCTTGAAAGTCGCAACATAATCCATTTTCATTTTTCATTTTCCAAATAACAAATATACAAATGAAAATAAAATTAAAAAATAGATAAACAAAATAAAAACTCAATTAAAAATTACTGCAGCATCCTTGTATTAACACTGCCACATGCCATCAGCCACAACAGCAGCCATACCGATTTTCGGAAAAGATTTATGATAATGTCGTTTTCAATTAACCATCAGTCAAAACAAAACATACACGACTGCATGACACAGATTTGAGTGGTTTCAATTTCTGTACCAGTTACCCAGCTAACAAAGCCGTTTCTTTTGGTAAAATAATTTTCCTAAACGTGACAGCTGCGGAAATCACGGTCTACGACTAGCATTCAGGGCTTCCAACACCTTCTTGGGATGCGATGGGCTCATTGCTTGAGCGCAGATGGGTGTCCACATAAAACGTGTGACCTGACTGTGTCTGACATCTTGATGGCAAATCTCCTCCCAGAACTTTGAGAAGGCTGTTCACCGTTTTCCGACTTTAAAACGTGTATAAATCGTTAGGCCACAGTTGGTTTTAATCTTGTGTAACTAAAGTCAACCAGGGAAACACCACTGAAGAGACGGTTAGGTGTGCATAATTTGAGTTGCGTTAGAAAAGCCCAGTATGCCGCTTCAAATGCATACTTTAGGGGGGGAAGTATTCCGTTTAACGGGAGTTGGTGAACTGAAGGATGGCAGAGGGATGGTCCCCTTGTTCATAACCATTCTGTCCGTGATCTCAGGCTTTGTAGACGGTGAGCTGGGAGGTACTTTGAAGCTGGCGAACTCTACAGGAGGTGCCAAGGATCAGAAGGCAAACCAGTGAGCAGGAAAATCATGACCCTTGCCCTCATCTACAACATAGGTTCCGCCTTGATTTATGTCTTAGCTTTGGCCACTTGACGACGCATGTGTCTATCTTGTGGAGAACGGTCACGTGAGATACCCGTCAAGTTGGAATGCGCGGACAACAATTGCAGCGTTTCTTTGAACACTTCCTTAGTGCCTAGCTTGACGGGTAATGTGATGAGCAGACCAAGCAACATTTCGGAGGCCTTGGAGCACAGTCTGTCCCAAGTAAAAAATCTGTTAAGGACCGGAAAGTAAGGACGCATTCAGAATTTCCCTAGCCCGGTTATTCGGTGAAGGCGTAGCAGGAAACTGTCCTCGTTGAACTATCCCTATCTTGTGGATTGCTTGGTTAATAACGTTGGATGCAACCTCCTCTATCTGTATCGTAGAGAGCGCCATTACCTATTTTGTTGCAGGAAGTCCAGAAAGAGCGACAGCTACGTACTCAGTGAGGAAGACTAGTCCTCTTCTCATATCCGGGGGAGCATACTGTGCATCCTCCAAAGCCTTTTGCGTAAAAAATTTGACGCAGAATTTGCGATGATTGGTCTCCCCGGGCGCAGTCAGCAGTGCTGCTCATAGGCACATTCTAAGTTTTTGCTGTGTTGGTAGCACAGCTGGCCATATTTTACATGCGTTCAGACCACTCATGCAAGTGGAGAGGAAGTAGTCAGCTGAACTCACTGTTCCTCTTTGAAGCCACTACACCCAAAGTGATGCCAATTGAGGCACGTTCGACAACATATACCATTCTGAACAGTCAACCGACACCTAAAACGTTCATAGAAATTAGGCATTTGCAATCCGCCATCACCCTTGGATCTGGTGCGTGTCATTGAAATACAAATGCACAGAATAGAATGATCTATTCAAGTTTTAACAACAAACAAACGGCTAAAACAATAACGTTGATCAATGTGAGAAATCATACCCGGATCATTAATTAGGTGAAAAAATGAACTCACAGTGACGGCACAAAATTTTGAACCAAATTTTGAGTTTTTTCCGCGCAAACTTTCTAGTTGTTTCGTCAACTACAAATATGCTTCCACAACTGTACAAAACATACCAACCTTATCAGTAGGGCATCAAGTGTTCAAGATTATCTACATGGTCTAAAAAATCCCGTTCGTTTTAAATGTTTACCGCACCTGGCACCAGTTACGTTCTTTCGTGGGCTTATTTGATATGTTTTTGTTTCCTTGTAGGAATATTTTCCGTAATATAGCTATCAGATCATTACCTACAAAGAAAACGATGACACAGACACCGGAGTGATTTATTCAAGCGCTTAGGAGATAACTGGCGTAAACCGCGTGGGATTGACGACCGTGTGTGAAGTCGCCTCATGAGCCAAGTCCGTACGCCTAAATTTGGCTACGGAAGTGTAAAGCGTACAAAACATACCCTCTCATGATGGTTTCAAACACGTAGCTGTCCATGATGTCAGGGTAAGTTATCTGTAACCGTTCAGTAATGTCTTCTAGAAGTTTTAGATTTTGATGATGCAAAATCGTACGCGCGCGGCAATTGTTGCATATACGGTTGCGAGAGAGACCGTGTTAAAATGATCTAACGAGAAAAGCAGTCGAACTTTCGCTGTGTAAATCCAAACGCCAGATTACGGCAAGCTGATAATGAGTCGTTTCGTGCAATAGAGCGCAGTGGCATGTTTTACCTTCTTGGGTACTTTCGACAGTTGCTTTGAATTGAATACATTTCAACGGCTCTAGAATTCGTGAATGCAGACCCACTTAACCACACGAACAGCCACTTTACTAAGTTTACCGTTATTATCGCAGGCTTTCCTGGAAACGGTTGACATCGGGGTACGCTCTTCGTAAGAAAGACTCAACTTAGCCGACTGAGGTGTAGACAGGAGCCCTTGCTTTAGGTTGTCAACACTTATCTCGATGCTGATGAATATACAGTTTCGGTGGGCCACAGTTGTTTTGACTTCCAATCAGGTCATCCTTGTTCTAGTTCCAGTGCCGTAGGTGTTTTTCAACATGCTTACTTCTGCTTCCCCGAAACCTAGCTGTAGCCGTGTTTCTGCGAGCGCTTCAATTTCAAATTGCTCACTCTAATGTAGGAACAGATGTTCAATGGATCTGTGGAGCGGGGAAGCCAAGGATTGTTGTTGTCCGCTTTGAAGGTGATACGGGGCCACGATTTAAAGGGCAATAGATGGAAAATGCTGAGCAGGACACAAGAATTTGGAGGCGGGATGTGAGTTTTTTCTGAAATACCGTCTCATGAGTAAGGTAAGGTAATTACTCATGTATATTATTACGCATCAGCATATCTTTATCGGAACAGAGAGATCCGGAGTGCATACGTCCGAAAACTGAACAAAGGGCTGAACACCGGAGTAAAATAATCGATCCACCCTCTGTTTGAAGGCGTAAAAGTGTCGGGTGTGAATACCTAGTACCGTGGGGGTATTCTGTGAAATGCACGCACCAGCAGCCAAAGGAAACTTTTCAAAGTTAACCTGATTCACTCGAAAGACCACGGTCAGTTCACGGCTACGTAAGATTTTCTGAGAATAAGTGGATACGAGGGAGCATGCTTTTCATCGCACGTTAAATTCAGTCTGCTGCGGAGACAACAGTATTATGAAGGAAGACGTTCTAGTGCAACCAAACGCTGGTGGCAAAAAATCAGACCGTTGGGACCGGGCGCTAAGAGGTGCATTCAGTTTAATCCATCTGCAACATCTATTGAGAGGTTGGACTGAGAATAATCGCATCTTGGATGTAGCAAGGGTCTGCTAAATTCTGAGCCTGCTGAGCAGCCGATTATGATCAAAACAGACGGTCTCAATGGCGCGTATCTTTCCCGCCATTTGTCAAAATACAGAGAAATATTAGAAGTCTGAAAGGAAGAAAAACAACAAACCTTGATATTAAATCCACCAAACTTACAATGTCTGAGACCGGCGACCCATGTGAACGCAACCAAATTCAGCAGGTGTTTTCATTGGTCATGACAATCTACGAGAAAGCTTCGCAATAACTACCAAAACGTCGAACGTAAGGAGAGGAACAACCATTGAGGGAAATATTTGAAAACATGGGCGCGGTCGTCGAACTTTTCTCCAGTACGCGATAGTTGTGTCAAACACAATGTAGTCCGATACTTCAAAAATCGGTCCTGTTCCGTTTCGAATTTACATCGAAGACCTATACATTAGCTCCAGCGACAATCTCCTTTGTGCCGACGACCCAAAAATTTGGAGTGCTAGTGATCGCAATGCACTAAGGAATGATCTTTATAAGATTAAGTGGTGGCGTTTGGCGTCTCCCTGTAAATGTCAGTGAGTGCGCACGTATACTGTTCGGTGGAGATTCTGACGATGCCTCCATATTTCATGGTGCGTTTGGCAGAGTGGACGTCACAAAAATCGAGCTGAAGACCTGGGCATCTGGATGTTGTCTAAATTATCTTTCGCGAGTCATCACGAGATGGTCGAAAGAGAAGGGGTTGCTACTTCTAGACTGACAAAACCGACCTTTGCCTAGATAAGAAATCATTTCAAAAGCTTCACGGGGTTTATATAAGATCGCTGTCTCAGTAGGCCAAGCAAGTCGAGTGCATCGGCTTGAAGAAGGACACGTTCGTTGTTGAACGTGTTCAGTGAAGGACTGCCAGGTTGGTCGCCGGGTAGCCTGTGACATATGAGGTGCGACCCGAAATTCCTGACCCGTACCTGCTTAATATTTGAAGACTTCGCGGTGACTTAATCCTCAACCACTCTCTCTTCAGCACAGAACGCGTCAGGCAATTCCTAATATTAGTGGCTGATAGCGGCTGACAGGGTGATGACAAAAAAGCTTTACCAGCTCCGTCCTTGAATCTGACTTAAACAGCAACTCTCTTCTCACATGGATATTGTAAGTTGCAGTCGAAACGAACAAGCGCGCACGGATTGAATGTGAATTTTGTAATATGGGGTGTTGCTGTGTCGTTGATGCCGTTTTAGGTCTCGCTCGTTTAAGTGGTGTGCATAGCTTACTGGGCCCTTGTCTTACACTATCTCTTGTTGTTTCCTTTTGCAGAGCTTTTGTCGAAACCTCCACTATGAAAGAACGCTGTCCCCCGGTATCTCTACGTTGCCCCAAATTTGGTCCACAAGCGTGACGGACAGTCAGAATGTGGGCGGCCGGCTTGTATGTTACAATATCAATTACTGGGACGTTGTTCCATCTGAACACGTTGGCTACTCCCCTATGGATAGTCTTAAAACATTATTAGATTGTCACGTAGCTGAAACCTTGTTAAATCCGTAGTCAAGCTCCGTTTCCGCACCTGCTTCCGCCGCAGGTGCTAGTGCCATAGTCTGGTTTCAATGATCTTCTAAGTCAACGATCGTCTGGTGTATATTGCAGTGCAATCTGACCGGAGCAAGAATATGTGGGCCGAAATCGCTGAAATCGTTCATTGGATTCCACCGTCGTAACCTGCTAAATCAGTATTTTCACAATAATTCAAGGCTGTCAATTTTGTGATGACTGTTCTGTTCATCACATCAAAGAATAATAAACATAATAAGCCGTCCTACGTTATCCATCATTATACCACAGGCCTATTTTTGATCAATATTACACCCGTATGCATCCCAATCTTGCTCGAATTTTGGGAGCTTACAATGCATATAAGGTCTATTGAGGCTGTCCCTAGTAGACGCCTGAATTGCACTCCTTGCAGTACCTAAGCTAGGACAAAACCTCGTGTTTTCATAGGCAGTTTTTAAATGTGTTTCAATCCAACACGCATCCCTAGCCTGCTTATAGATTTCATCAAGACAGACTGTGACTGACAGGCAGTTGCAGCAGTTGGCGGTAAACTTCAAAGTGTGTTCTTGGGAACTCTCACAGATCCTTCCCCACGAGTAACTGCATATGCCTAACATCCAATGAGCTCTCTGCTTTCAACAATAGAAACATTAGTACTTCCACTGCTGTTGTCAAATTTAGCAAGTTAAACCACAACAGGCACCGGTTTAAGGAATGTTTGAAGCTTAAACTATCAAAGAAGCTTTGTGGATGACCTGGCTCAGTTCACTAGTGACTTGCTTCAAGAGCTGTTCGATGAAGGTTAACCACCTGGTGACTTAAACGTGTGTATAGTGGAAATGCTTCACAACCGCAGTGCTACTTTTACGGCATCTAATCACAGGCTTAATACCTTTCCAGTGTTTGCTGAAAGTTGCTGGAGCGCGTCAGTTGCGGAGCCATCCGACGACGAGTTCTCACGTACGGAGTGACTGCCCACAACTGTGTAGATTCCGTTAGTGTTAATCGTGCGTACGTAACCTAGTGTCCGCTTAGAGAAAATGGACTAATACAACTGCCTCCGAAAAGCGAGTGAGCAAAAATCTGCTGGGCTTCTCGGTAACCTTCGAAGACTCCATGTCCGGCGTCGGAATATTCTATCCAGGATTTCCACTTTATCAGCATTAAAAAAACACGGATGTTCGTTTATACAGTATAAACTGGTCATTAATGCCCAGTTCATCCTGGGTGTATCAGAATCATTGGCAATACTTGGGTAATCAAGTGCTCAAGTTCCGGAATGTATTGCAGACTTT
>JTDE01003601.1:61335-76852 GCA_014338405.1 Paragonimus skrjabini miyazakii
AACAAAGCCAATAGCATGCTAACGCTTCTGAAGCGTTTGTTGGAAAATTTGAGCGATCATGTTTCAACCACCTGTATAACAGCTATCTTCGTCCTCACCTCAAACAGGGAACCATTGTTTGGCCTCCTCATTTACAAAAAGACAAACTAATTCTGGAAACTGTTCAGAGGCGTGCGACAAAAGCAGTCCGTGGGTTGGCTACGAAGCCTTACACCGAGCGGCTTTGCGAGCGTAGCCTCTTCTCTCTGGAAAACCGCAGACAGAGAGGTGACCTAACCCTGGCGTCCATGATTATGAAGACCCCTAACCATCCGTGCAGATCCATGATCACGTGTGCGGATACTAGCTCGCTCAGAGGACTCATTAAAAATAAAGTGCCAGTAAAGCAGGCTCGAGCTAAGGCACAGTTTCTTCTCGGCTCGGGTGTGCAAAGCCTGGGACTCCCTGCCAGAACATATCGTGAACGCCACAACAGTCGCTGTGCTCAAATTTCGTCTGGATCGCTACTCCAACACTTAATCCAAATCCCAGCATACTATTCTGTACACAGCCTCGTATGTACGGTCGACTGTTGAATAGTTCATACCTAGCCACGGAACTGCGTGTTTAACCAACAGACGCCCGCTTGAAACTGAACAAGAAAACCGACTGGATCCGGGACCATTGGGCCTCTGCCTCGAACCCGTGTATCAATCGCTGAATCGCTGAAACCATAGTAGGAGTGCATTTATTAACTTGTTTGTTTATCTATTTATTCTCCGTTGTAGCCCTTGATACAACCCCTCTGGTACAGAGATTCCTTGCCCGGAGAAACGGAACCATCAAAAGCCGTAGCTTTCTACTTCCGTCTGTCACTCATTGAACCCATTGAACCCATTGAACCAGTGGACTGACCTTCACTTTTTGACCTTGATGTGGGTGTTCGGTGAACGCAGTGATGTATTCCGAACGCCTGAGACAGCTTGAGGGTACTATCTCGTCTGGGGATTTGAAGAAAGCGCATGATGTGTCGGATACTGTGAGTATAGATACAGAAAGAGAGCCTACTCCTCCGGAAGACCCTCATCTTTCTACTGGTATGGCTAATCGCACATTGGTTATTCTTTTGTTAGTAGTTGGATATGAGTTCGCTGGCCTTGGAATAGGATTCGCCAGGTTTGTACCTTTTCACTTATTTCAGTCTACCTCGTAGTGTGATTGCTGGAACTATACTTTCACACCCTTTTGTTGTGCTACGTGGGCAATGTCAGGTAATGCAGTGATCTTCCTTCATACATTCACTGATGTATTTCGCAGGTTCGAAGCACTAGTTTGTCGCTACACATTTTACCGTTTTCCCTGATTCCTATTGTAGGGAAATTGATACAGAATCAGGTAGGAAGATCGAATAAACTTTATTTGACAAACAAATTTAGGGTTTCACCTTCATTTGGAAAGGATTAGGTGGAGTTTTCATTGTTCGTGGTCTTTGCTACGTCACCGAAAATGTGATAAGTGAACTGACTTCCTTACCAAAGTACACCAGTGAAAATTTGTTACTGAATTATTCGCAGGGAAGTCTCGAGATTAAGCTCATTACGCCGAATGGGTGGCCATTTGCTGCTCCGCATGTAGGTGTCTCTTTTAGTTCTCACTGTTTTCAAGAATGTCCTGGATATTCGTAGCCCCTTTTTATGCAGCTAGTTTAGTGGAAATCGTTCAAGTGAGTCTCGTCTTAAACCATCTGATTTCATTGTTTACCTAAGTAATGACGGTTTTATTTTTTTTTTATCTGAATAGACCTGCAACTTCACTGGTTTCAGCGGTTTTTTGTGGAGCTAGAAGTACACTTGTATAATACTTCCGCCCAGAGGTATTCCGATAAAAGTCGGTAGCACGAAATATGTGGTTTTACAGCAGATTTGATCTCGGTTCAACAATCACATTGTTGTCCCACTGCTCCGACCACGTGAACTGCTGAACTGGTCAAAGTATGTGAATTGTGTTGAATGTTGCAGCAGCTAGCAGCAGTCGAGCACCCAGGGGGGTTGCGCGGTTTTGTTGTAGAACAATAGAACGATAGAACGGTAGGAGGAAGGAAAATACAAATAAGAAAAGAGGAGAGAAAACAACAACAGTACACATGACACTATATGCCCGACTGTCAGTGATCATCTTGGGATAATACACTAGTTCAGCTGATTCCTGAATGCACTGGCTGATGGTGCCAGTACAATGGTCGCCGAAAGTGCATTCCATGTTGAACGGATTTGGACAGCAAAACTATGCCGTCTGTATGAGTGGCCACTACTTGGTATAGAAATTATATACTTATGGTGTGTTGGCGAGTATGAAAAGGGTTTTGTTGGGATGATTAGGGGAGTATTGGATTCTGTATGTTAGTATAAGGTTGCCTCTCGAAGACCTGTAGACTAAGGTGAATAGTTCCAGTTTCGACAAACGGTCCTTATACAAGACACATTGATCCCTAACTCTCTTAGTTGCCCTCCTCTGGATAACCTCTAGAACAGTGACGTCTTTCTCCATGTAGGACGCATAGGCCTGAAAGTTGACTACCAGCAGTGCTATAGGTGCGTGAGAATGTACTGATTAGGTAACTCCCGGGAACCGTACTGGTCATTGCTTACTATTAGCTTTCTTCATCAGCAGCATGGTGTTAATATTAAGGGAAAGGTCTGATGTAACAACGGTACCTAGTTTGCACTCCTGGTGGACAGTGGCTAGGACGACGTCACCGATGCGATGTTGTCTAACACTGTGATAAAAGTGCGTAGTCTTCCACTTGGACGTGTTAAAGGACAATCGATTTCCCACGGTCTCTTTGGAAGTCTTCTGCGTCTACAACGCTGTGTACAGCGCGCAGATGCTTCGTGTCATCAGTGTACATCACAACGGGAGAGTTACACCGGGGAGGTCGTTAACGTAGACTGAAAACAATGGAGGGCTTAGCATAGAGCCTTGTGGCATCAAACGTGGCGCTGAATGGCCTGGATAGCTCGCCATTAACTCTGGGCATGTGCGACAAGATAGGTATTGTTTGGGCCGTATAAAACCTCACTGCCTAAACCCAGATTATTCAATTCGTCCAGCAGTATACTGTGATCGACTTTATCGAGCCTCTTCGTGAAATCTAAGAACACCAACTAGGAGGCGTTCTTCGACAGCTTTTGTTCACGAGTCAGCGGCAACCAGTGGGTTGGTTGTGTGTAAGTGACCATTTTTGAAGCCTTGCAACTCCGGTGCTATCAAAAAGTGAGTATTTAGATAATGCCTTACAGAATCGTTTGCCATGCCCTCCATTATTTTTGACATACTTGGTAGTAGAGCAATCGCTCTAAGGCTACTGGCGTTCGTTTGATCCCCACCCTTGTAGATGGGAGGGCTGTCGCCGTGTTTCCAAGTGGCCGGGATACAACCAGTAAAATATGAGTGTTTGAACAAACGAGCAAGCGGTTCTGCCAACTCCTCCGCTCATTTTTTTCCGGCATGTATAGAGGGCATCTTATCAAGCCTTAGTGACTTGCCAACGCGTAGGAGGAATAATTTATCTTAGTGCTACATACGGGACCGACTGACCGCCGAAAGTGCATATAAGGTCTCAGGATCTAATTGCGAGTGATTGTGCCAGTTAGCCTCAAGTGGACTGCATGCGTAAACGACGGGACAGCCAATCGGCCTTTGTTTGGGTATTTGCCGTACTCACCTATCAACCGGTGTAATTGACATGCGCTGTCTACACTGATCAATTCTTATTTGCGTCGTTAAGGTGTGTGTTGTTGAGGGAGACTTCTGACGGGTTTAAAAAGTCAAGGCGGCCAGACTACGACAGTTAGTTTCCATGAAAGCTCAGCTCGCTCCATTGTAAACCGTTGAGAGGCACCACCTACCGAGTGGGTAACTCGTCGACCCTTTTAATTTCTGTTTGGGAACACTCGAACAGAAGTCTCGTTTAGGTTCCGGTTTTCAAAACGTCACAGCATTAAGTTTTTACGAATTTTATCCGGCTGTTTCCGACGCTTGGGCTCCAACCCCGTCTCAAGAGCTGACGGTTTTGCTCCTGAAGCTGACTTGGTGAGTTTTGAGTAGCAGGTTTTTGGCAATATAATTCTCTTGTTCTACAAGGGGCTCATATAGTTAGTGTACAGACCATCAGAGAATTAGACTGTTTCTTGTTGCGTTTGGGCTACTTGTAGCTCTTGCACTTTAGAAACTAATTGTGGCACGCGACCTACAAGCTGTTCTCCCTGCCATGAGTCACACTCTATCGGGTGCGTGATTTCCGTCATCCATATAGGTGGTCGAGGGTTGTCTTCTAGGACCTCTAGGAGCGTTTGATTCGGCTACCGAGCTGTACTCATGATATTTATACGGGTGACTGCTCCTGAGATATATGTTAATATCTTGTAGTCAGATCTTGGGTCGAGCTACGGTTTTGTAACGGCTTATAGCGGACCTCCTATGGGTCACGTGGAGTTCATCAAGGTTGGTCTCCTTGGTATTGAGCTTTGGAGATGTACAATGTCTTTGTGCTCCGACAGATCGTGAATGTGACAGCATGTAGATGATCCCAGATGTTAGACTTCGAGTATGCAGATGACGCTACAGTATTTTCTGGTAGCTCACGAAGGACCCATATGGTACTGGGTAAGTTAGTTGTTTCGATTCGATTGTTTGGTTTAACCAATGCACTGTGTAACTGTTGGCTGCTGTGAGAATAACAGGCCTCTGCATCTGTTCCCACTGTTCGTTTTGAACGGTTGAATGTAATTAGACATTTCACATACGTTCTAAACTGCATCAGTCTTGATAAACTTTCAATTTTTGTAACTAGGGTTCTGATGACGTCCGCCGAATCATTTCGTCTTGCGCTAGCTTAATCTCTATTTCCTATGAGACGGCGATCATATCTCACTGAGCGAAGTCCCACTAAACGGACACTAAAGTTATGCAGTCTGATCTGACACTACCGGTTATCTACTTTTGGACATGTTGATTTGTGCACTTCTTGCCGTATGCTTTATTTTTATCTCAACCGTATGTTTTCCTGGTTATATGACATTTAAACCTCGACTTCTGAATGGGTCCCGTTGTCTCATATTTGGTTGTTAACACAAATTAATTTACATGTGCATATCAAACGTACCCCTCTGTTAACGTCCAAAGCGACTAGATAACCGATTTTAGGGCTTTACGCATACTTATGGACATAATCAAGTTCGGTTGACGCTTAGACTTTCTTTCGTCGAAGTATTGCGAAGGTGGGAAGTGAAATGTGGAAACTATAAAACCTATAGAAAAACGTTCACATAAGTAAAACTAGTAAGGGAAAATGAACGACTACCCCCAACATTAACTAAGTATTGACATCCGTTCATGAGGTATTGTGCTATTCTGATTTGATCTCATGTACCCTTGTTCTTACTCCCGACGTGTTTGAAATAAATTAGCGGGCCACCACGGGGTACACAGAACGTGATGTAGCCATCTGAATCAAGTAATTTGCTAGCATCACGGTAGGTTTTGTTATGCTGTCGATGATTTCTGACGGTTTTTCAAGTCAACATAATCGACCGACGTTCTTATACACGCGTATCTTCTGTCTGATTTATTTAGATATGCTAGTTAGAATTCGTTGATGAGTGTTTCCGGAGGGATATATGCACGATTAAGGCGAGCAGTTACCACGCATTCTCTTATGTACTGTTCATTTTCTTAAGCATGCATAGTACAAGCCGTCGTTGGTGACACATTGAACTTATTGCCAGTCACCAGCCTTTGGAAAACACTGGGTACACAGATATCGTTTGGGGATTGCATGCATATACAACGTAATTAGCTGTATACACCCGGTTGTTGTTGGTAGAGTACGCTGGCGATGCAACTAAGTGTGGATGGTTGTAATAAAGTATCGTTATGTACTACTAAATTTTAGTTAAATAATAAACGTTCTTCTGCACCAGACTTATTTTCGGTCAACACTGATACTCAGTTTTATTGGGGATATTGGAAATAAAGTAGCCACCTTAAATGATTTCGCGTACTTTTCTCCGTGCTTTCTTACAACAGTCAGAAAAGGCTTCAGAACCGACAAACCTTGTCTCATGCATCCGAGATGGATTGTATCGTATATTCCACATGCCTGCAACACGTCGTTTGGGCTCCAAGGGAAAACTGTTCCGCGGTGGTGCTCCGATAAAAAGTCTGCCAATTACTACCTCACGCCTACTGCCTATTTGGCGTCTCATTCCTCCTGTCATACTGTTGAATGTTGGACACTATGTGATACGTTCAGTGACATGTGTGTTGGCAACGGCTTATTGGAGCGGCAACGAAGATTGGTTGGAGCGGGAAGCCGAAGTGGATTTCACTTTAAAGGTAAAAGAAAAGTTTCTCAAAAATGTTTCTTCATATAATATCTAGCTAGTTGTGCTCATTTGCCGACTGATTTTTTGAAGTATACTGGTCTGTTGTTTTATGTTTTGGTGAAGGCTACATCGGTTATTCCCGTAGTTCGAGTACCAAGTAGATTTTGCTCACCATCTGGTTTAAAATGTTCGAACCTGAAAAACTAAAATTTGCCCGCAAAATGAGAAAGATGATCCGAAGAGCGCTAAAAAAAGATGTTAAAATTCGTTAGCAGGTGTCTGTTCGTTACACAATTGGTGTGATATCTAAGAATGGCTTAAACGTCTGATGAGTTTTTGAAGGAAAAGCGCAGTAGGATTGTACGGTTTGTTGTGGGTGTGGAGGATGGAAAAGCATTATGTGGTAACATTTACCACAATCTGTAAAACGTTCTGAAGCATTGAATTGCACTAGATCATGCAGAGAGACGTTACTCCACTTGAGTGTATACACAGAAAATGTGTGCACTGACTTGAAATCTTTTGTATGAGGGTCTACAAACGCCACAGGGATGCGACAATCGGAGAGAGAGCACCACTTTTAACGGAGCGACTAGTTAAACTCAAAGGTTTACATATGAACTTTAAACTTTAGATTAAGGTAGATTGATATGGAATTACGGAAAACGCACATCGACCAACTTGTATTAAAAAGAGGTGTAGTGCCAAGATATGTGAACGTGTAGCGTTCAGGCTTAGATTAAAAATCTGTGAATATAGGTGAATAACTGTTAATTGCTAGGTTATCTTCTGGGTTCTGTTTTGAGCTAACATTGCACTCTAGAATTTGGAGGAATTCAGTTTTGCGTTTCTGAAAGCACATAATACGGTAGGTGGATATTGGCATTTTAAAGTATATCGCTCGTTTTGTCGTTTGAGTGTGTACAACCCAATATAACGTCATCGGCGCACATGCAAAAAGATTCCTTAGGCGTATAAATCTTAAGCTTAGAAAAAGAAACTAAATAAATTGGCGTTTAACCTACATGCTATAGTATATCGATTTTGAAGTCAATTTCTGTAGGTCTGCTTGTATCCGGTAACGAATGTTGCGTCTAGTAGCTTTTTCCACGTCTGATTCCGAAGTAAAATAAAATGAGTTAGTCCACCACTCATCCAGCGGTGGTTTCGGGTTTTTGCATTACGTCGCTGACAGTGAAACACTTGTTTGTGATGGTTGTTCTTTTTCTTTCATACATTTTTACTAAAGTTGACATCGATCCTCAACTTGCCTGATGTTTATGAACCTGCTTCGCGAAGCCAGGTGATGCAGACTAGGTGTTTTATTGTTTGGTGGAAGACGTTTGCAGTAGTCGACTGCTTCGTGTCTAGCTAGGCTACTTAAAACTTGCTCAACTTCGGAGTGCATTCTCTCCCTTATGGATGGTAAGCCAAAATAATGTGAGTGCGAACTTTGGTTGTGCTAAACTCCGTTATTTAGGTTTGAATAAGTGGTCGTAGCTTATATGGCACCAGGTTGCTTAGCTTAGCAACTTGATATGGTTTTATCTCCTGGTTTCAAATCTGACACTATGTATTTGTTACCTTTTAGACCGGGGGAGTTCCACGTTCTCGTTTCCGTACAGCATCACAATCTCGTTCATTCGCAACAGACTCACAGGCTAACCCTAATTCGTGTGACCTCGCTCCGTCTGATTGGCTAACACTTGCTCATCAGCGTCAAGAGACCGCATTGCAGTCCATGTACACCCGGTACTATACGGATCTACTCGCTGCCATGACAGCCAATATGGTCGCAGATGTCATCACGTACCCATTGGAGACGCTGGTTATTCGATTGTGTGTTCAGGGCACACGGACTCTGGTGGACAATATGGACACGGGTGACGTAGTAGTGCCTGTTGTTTCCTCCTACGATGGGCTTGCAGACGCAATACGCTTTGTTGCTAACTCCCCAGTAGGTATGCTTGGATTGTATAGGGGTTTCGGCGCACTGATAACACAGTATGCGTTGCAGGCTACGTTTTTATATGGTGTCCGTTATTTGTATCAACGGTTGCTCTATTTATGGCCGCCATCTGTACCCTCCGAAGTTAGACCGGATACTCAGTCGCGGCACGTACCCTATGACTCACTGGAGGTGGGTGATATTCAACATTCGTTCCTTCGAGTGTCGAATTCATAGACGTCTTTCTGCGTGTTCCTGACTCTGTTGCAAAAGAGACTTACGGCTTTATTTGCACATGACCTGCGCTGAGTCGTTCGCATGGGTCTCGTTATCTCCGACTGTGGATCAATTTGATCTTAATTTTGATAACTTATTAGTTTCTTGTATTTTTACATACGTCTTATCCTATTTGTACAGTTTAAAACATAGCCGCCTTTCGTTGCTTGTGAAACGAATCTGTTCTGATTGTTTATTGGTGGGCGGAAGCAGTTGTTTCATTTTATGATAGAACTTAACTGCCACAATTTGTTTTGCCCATAAATTCCTTTCCAGCTAGCTTATCGTAATATGTTTTGCGATGTCAAGGTTTGACTTTCTGAATACTTTCTGTCAACTAAAAGGATCCTGATATCACGCTGTAAACTCATGGTTTTTACCAAGTGTGTTTTTAAACAACAGTATCAGTTTCCGCTCGATTAAACCAAAGTGGCACATGGGCACATCACATATGGGACGATTTCGCGCCAGTCACCCAAATACGATATAATTCCGAAGTTTAATAATTGTTTGGAAAGCACGAAGGACCTAATTATTTTCCAAAATTAATCGTTATCAACATCAAGAATCGCTTAATAAGCAGTTTGTAAATGTGCCATTACTTATTTTCGATACTTGCCAATCGCCAATTTTGTAAAAAGGATAGTACTCATTGAGTTACTTACGCGTGCCAGGACTATGTTGTACGCTATCTTCCTAAATTGCCCTCGTCTTAGAGAAGTGTAAAATCTACTTGGCATCGACGTTAGTGTATCGGCCCTTGTTTGTGCCTCTGAGACCGATACTAACAGACGTGTCAACAGTCAATACCATTTGGATGGATGCCATTTTGTTCGATCCTTTTTTTATCGTGGAGCTGCATTGTTTTTTTCCAACTCCCCCCCCCCCGGAATTTTGTTGATTATCATTTCACGCCGTGTGTTTGGTCAGGTGTCATCGTTTCTTTGTGTCTATTATTAACGGACGACCGTCAAAATTTTATGCACGAACTAAAGATCAACTTGGGAAGGAGTATTCGTGTATTACCGTAGCAACGCCAGAATCGAGCCGTCATTGTCTGACGACAATGGTTTCTGCTGTGTGCAACCTGCACTTGTTCTGTCGTACGAAGAAAATGTGGAATACCTCTGTCGTATTCTGTTTCACTTCATCAGTTACTTAACTGTTTGCGTCAGGTCTGTTCATTGCGAGGTTGCCTTATTGCTGCGAAAGTTACTGTTGGGTCATCGGGCCTACTCTAACTTTACGTAGGCGCTCAGGTTTTTGGTGCTTATGGCAGTCTGTGGCTTATGCATGGCTGATCCTTGTGATATGGTCCGAAACAGAATTGGCTCAAGTGGATGGGAGTTTAAAACATTAAATAACTGCATTACTATCTGCCAATGATTCGGTGATCTAACGATAAACCTATGATGTCCGGTTTGTGGACAACTGTCTCGAGCGTTCAACACTTCTAATGCTGTTCGTCAGGGGCGTCCGATCTCCCACTTTCCGTTCAGCTTTCCCATGGACGACATTCTGGATGGTGCGCTTGAGGAGTCCAGTGAGCGTAGTTTGAGCTTCTTTCTGTCGCTAGGAGGACTGACATGGAGCATGCGGTTGATGTCTTATTTAACCCCTCCGCCGAAGGCATGCAGATCATCTTGAGCATGGTGAGTGACCGGGTTGATTTATATGGGATGCGGTTCGCACCTCCAAAGTGTAAAGTGCTGCTTCAAGACTGAAGCATTCCCACTCCTACTTTTTTCGCTGCAGGTAATCCGCTCGAGACTATGGGCACCCTCACATACTTAGTACTATCTCGTCAGCGTGTAATATCACTGACAAGATATCAGCCAGGATGGCGAAGGTACAAGTTTCCTTCTCCAACTTACGTCGTCTGTGGCGTCAAAAAGAGGTTGTTGCTAAAAAAGACTATATAATGCTTGTATGCACTCTGTTTTGCTCTGTGATTTGGAAACGGAAGTATCAACAGATTTACTGAGTTCGACCATCGTGGCCTGTGTCAGTTGGCCCACATTAAATGGGCCGATCGCGTGAACAATGCGGCTGTTCGCCGGAGCGTATTCCGGAACGCTATGGGATGCGCAGTCAATTGATCAACCGATCATGCCGTACAGCCTGCGATGGTTGGATCACGTACTCTGCATACCAGCCAAGCGTTTGTCGTTCCGGGTCTTATATACTAAGATCATCAACATTTCGGTGAAACCGCGTGGTGGTCAAGCGACAGCGTGGCTGTGAAACATGAAGACCCTGACTGTTCCACTAAGCAAAGTGTGTAGGTATCGCCTACTTTGCTGGGGTCTCCGTGACCACTCGAGTCGCCGGTTAAAAACGGTGTGTCGCAGTCAATGACGTATGTGCATTCAGACCATTTCCAGTTCTTCCGCCTAACCCATTATTATTATCATTATTATTATTACATAGCTTTTTAAGTACCGCTTCTTTTCCTGGGATGTTCCACGTCACGGTTGGGGAGAGCGGCGGCCCTAGTCACAATACCTTCTGGTCAGGCTCGTGACTGTTGTGATGTTGGTGATAATGTGGTATGTGTTGTTGAGTGGTGTAAACAGACTCGACAGAGAACAATGCAGTCATTCGTGGGCGTTTAACAAATTACAGCTTGATCTGTTTTATTAGTCCAACTTACCAATCTCGTCGACTTTAAAATGGCACCGCACCCGGTGACCACAAACAAATCATCAGTCAGTGAAATTGACTATACCGGGTTGTCGATAAATGGCTCTTCTCATCGTACTTGCGCTCCATTTTAACGGGTACCTATTTTCATCGGAGCCTAGAATAGAAAACGTGAACCATCTTCAAGTATTTGATCATGACTGTCTGTGTTCACTTGTGCGCATCTGTAGCACTGACGGGTAAGCATTGATTGAACCAGGAGGCGGACAAGTAGTGGTGAATGTCGAGCGCGTTCCTTGGTTTACTACTGGACGGTTGGGTTATACACTAACGGTACCAGTTCGTTGTCTGTCGCATCGAGCAGGTTTTGCGGATGTCACGATCGGTTGGCGCCAGGTACAAAGTGAACAACTAATGACCTGGCAGAAAGATAAAGTCAATTACGAAGGAATTAATCACTGTAGGCGTGGCTCGACTTCTATGTTGGGACCCTTGTGACTCAGGTTCGATAGATGGAGACGTTTGGTGAAACGGCGGTTGATCGGGCTCAGTATTGTGAATGTTGTCATTGTTTGTCCCAGTCATCTGTGATGTAAGTTCAATTAATAACGCGGGACCAGGCAAGCTGCCGTGCTCATGACGCCCTATTTTCATTTGTGGCTCGGTTGTTTGCGTGCAAGCTGTAGACACGTTGATGTTCAGTGTTTGCGTTCAGACATTTTTTAGCAGTTAGGTCTCCTTTTAGTTAGAACCTACTCATCTTCCTATGGTTTCATGGCAGTTAAACATCATTGCGAACCGCTGGTACATTGCAGTCTTCGACGATGATGAGGTGAGGATTAGATAACTCTGATTCGATCGATTACCATTAGTGAACATGGATTCGTTAAATTTGCTACTTCTCGACATCCTGTTCATTTATTTACACACAGCCCGATGCCTCATTGACAGCTACGGTGGACTAGAAATATGCAGATGTCCTATTAAGAGGCAGGCACAACGGATTGAAATGTGTGGAATGGGGATTTTGGATGACAGAAGTCGCGTGGCGTAAACTATTATATCCGTTTGACAGAGAGGCTAGTTTGGGTTTGTGTACTTTCGGAGATCAGTTTTGCTACTTACCCAATTGGCAGTAACGATTGAGTTTTTGTGCAGACTTTAGTCATACCAGTTATGTCTGGTGTCATAATCGCTCGTCTAGTATACCTGGTACGTCATCAAACCTTTGCGAGTTGCACGATGGTGTTGATCATTTTCATGATGAACTGCGGCTGGATTCCCACTGAAATCAGGTCGGTCTGAAGTCCGTTTTTGTTTCTATGTGCACTTCCGCCATGTCTTGATAATTTAGAAGTTGGAGTTAAGATTTATATTAGTGAGGACAGTGGATTCTCTTGATTAAAGTATGTGCTCTATCTAGTGACTGTTCATTGGTCATTATGCTACAATGAAGCCCGGGCGGATGCTCTTGTCCAGGCGTTTGTAGTAACAGCTTCCATCTTACGAACTGGTTTTTATTTCAAGTCTTGGGTTTATGGAATAGTGTGGATATAATCTTGGTGCGGCTTCGAATTCACACACTGCGCGCGGCAGCTTCGTCATATCCATTGTACTCTCGAGCTAGGCAAGGCAAATGAGTCAGGCCGTTTAGTCATTGGCTTCGGGTAGGGTCCCCAGGAAAGTCCTACCTCCCGTTGTCTCACGGATCAGACTTTTGAGTCAAAGATTCAGGAATAAACGACCAGGAAGCATCAGAAGTAATCGTTAACCTAACAGACCAGTTCACTCATTATTGCCTTTTTCCTCCTCTGCTGCTAATTGCCCTCACCTCAAGCCAAGACAGCCGGTAAATGTCGGCGCTTTCGACGTTTGCACTCTTCGACAGATAGGTCGGCAAACTGTTTTGGTAAGTACATTCTCGAATCTGCGACCGTATGTGTGCTGCGCCTTAGAAAGACACCTTTATGATCTCTTCATTGTCATTCACTTGAATCTCCCTTAGATACTACTGTGAGTTATCAATTCTTTCTCAAACTCTCATACTGAAGTTTACTTCAGCAGATCGCCCTGGGCTTCCTGACTGGTGTCCTGAGTACAATGAGCACCTTTGATTAGGGACACTGTCTGATATGACGAGGAATAGAAGTCAACGATGCTCTTGTCGCAAATCGGTGTGGTTTTTCTTTATCTCTCTACATATGTCACCCTTTTTATCTTGCACAATTCCTTTTTCCCTCACCTATTTTGGCACTTTTGCCATTCTATCTGGTTTTCACGTGCCACGTGTTGTATATATATATATAAAGTATTTAAAAACGAGCACACATTGAGTAGTGAACGATTTATTGTGACATTTCACATCCACACTAGAATCCGTTATCAAACAAATAAATGTGTTGGGATGAGATTGTTCTGCCGTTCATCGTGTTCGCCCGTCAGTCGTTTTCCGTTTCAGTGTCAAGGATGCTGATCTAGTGGATGTCTATATCAACTTGTCGATTGAACGAATTGCGCGAATAGAGAGTCTCCAGTACAAGCCGTTCCCCATTCATCTTTGCCCGTGCGACCACTTTCGCATGATCTTTGTTGACCACGTGGCCTGTGTCCGCGCAGTGGTGCCACAGTTGTGATCTGTTTGTGTTCATGCACGCGTGTGCGAAACAGTTTGCCTGTCTCTCCCACATACTGTTGGTCACACCCCAGGCATGGAATCGCGTAGACCACACCAGACTGTTCGTGTGGTTCTACACGACCCTTAGCGTTCAACAAAACTGAACGGAGCGTTGCGTTTGGCTTGTGTAATACTTGTATGTCCAGTGGTTGGAACATCCTTTGTGCTGCTTCAGATGTGTCGTGAATATATGGCATTGTCATTCGCGTTTTGGTTTCTGTACGTTCAGTTCTTGTGAAACCTCTGATAGGTGCCTTTATGTAGCTACTGGGGTACCAAATAGAAGTAAATATTTTGAACAGGTGCTTTCGGTCTTGTCTTCTTAGTTCAGTTGAACTACAGTGCGTGTCTACACGTCAAAATAATGTTCGCACACAGCTTTTAAGTTGACTGGCTGGATGATTGCTATCGAACCTGAGAATGACATCAGTTGTTGTCGGTTTACGATAGACAGTAGTTTCAAGCTTGCCGTCAGGTTTTCTTATGACCGACATATCAAGAAACGCCAAGCGTTGGTTGAAATCCCTATATTCGCTTTCCTGTCTAGGTCTGGGCGTCCTGGCAGTATCCTAAGCCCACAAAAACCATGACTACAACAAAAACCAAATACCATACTGCATCGGCCGTCGCACAGGATAGACCGGGTCGCCCTATCTGCTTCTCATGGCAGAGTGGATAGGCGAAAATATGCTACTGCCAATCACTCACCCTCATACTGTCCTCCCAACATGAATCCCCGAGCAGATAATGCTCACTCAAGTTTCCGTAACCCGAAGAGCAACCTGAAACAGGTCCGGGGACGCAAGACGCTCTGTGTTGGAGCATGGAATGTGCGCACGCTGCTGATTCGATACAGTTCCAAAAGACGGCCAGAACGGCGCACTGCACTGGTCGCGATAGAATTGCGTCGTTATGGGATCGACATAGCAGCCTTAAGCGAGACAAGACTTGTGAACCAAGGTAAGTTACGGGAAGCAGATGCTGGGTACACCTACTGGGTAGGTTACCCAGTTCTATGATCAACCGTCCGCCACAATCCGGTCGGTGCCGGTGACTGATCGACTGTTTGTTCTAGGTGACCTGAACGCTCGGGTCGGGCGCGACTCGGTAGCCTGGCCGGGAGTCATCGGACTCTACGGCATTGGTTCAGTCAATGAGAACGGTGAACGACTGCTCCGCCTATGTGCTACTCACGAGCTGGCTATCACGAACACCCGATTCCAGCTGGATGCGAGTGACATCACGACGTGGACCCATCCGCGAAGCGGTCATCACCATCTACTTGATTACGTGATTGTGCGACAGCGCGACATACGTGAAGCGCGTATCACGCGAGTGATGCATGGCGCTGAATGTGGCACCGATCATAGACTGGTTAGGACTAACTTATTTATCCATGTACACCAGTCTGTTCATTGTAGATCTTCCGGACACCGGCAGAAGCTGGATATCAAACGACTAGAAAACTACGAGACGAAGACTGCTTTTCAATGTGCGGTTGCCGCCCGTCTGCACGACGCTTCTGTATCCACTACCCCTGAGGGTATGTTGCAATTCATCAAGGAACGGATCACTACAGCAGCCACCGAGACGGCTGGTGTCAAACGTCAG
>JTDE01003602.1:10787-35785 GCA_014338405.1 Paragonimus skrjabini miyazakii
GTAATTAGATTGTATGGACATCGTTTCTCCTATCGAGAATGTATTCACTTCCAACACGACCATTCAAAGCTCGACTTCTCTTTTGGGATCCATATGACGGACGAAGGCTGTTTCCTGTATGCTATTAAGAAGGCGAATATACACGTACTACGTGGTCGCGTTGAAACTGCTTGACTTATTTGGCAAGTGGATTCTAATGAGTCTAACTTACATTTTTCTTCAACAACATCTGTACAAGCTTAGCGAACCACATCGGAAGAGTTGTTTTAGAGGTCCACCTTCGATTATAGAGGAACGGTCCTTCAAAAAGGGTGACATTCGTCGTAGTATACAAGAGTGATTTGACGGAGTGTAATGCACCAGGTTGAAAGAGTTTCAACTGATTGGTTGTCAGCTAATGAGATCTGAATTCGAGCGACGCGGTTTCCAAAACGTTCTGTTTAGACGATCAAACTGACCTTTATCCTAGGGTTTGTACGGTGTCGCCGTGCTAATCACAACTCCTGTTTCGTGCCGAGATTGTTGAGTAATGGCCAACACAAACGATGACCCACGGTCAGATTAAACATACGCTGGGGTGGCAAAAAATGAAACTAACCCACAAAACAGTTTGACGACAGTTCTACTGATTTAGCTGTAACACGCAGAAGCAAATAGAAAGAGGGAATATGCATTAAGTATTGTGAATAAGTAACATGTGATGATCAATAATAAGACAGAACCCTTAAAACAAATTGAAAATCTTTCCAGAGGTCAAGGTACCTTTATGTGTTAGCCTCAATTTCCAGAGAAAACAGAAGCTGGACTTCACGCTACATTGACTATTCGGTGACAGTGATTTGAACTGCTCCCATAAAATTAAAAGGGTTTCTAGTGCGCACGAAGCGCTCCAACCAAAAACAATCGAGAGGTCCGCGATTTGTGTAATCTCTTTAAATAGTTGTCAGTAAGACCCCAAAACAACTGAAAGAGAAAGCACCTGCCACTTTAAAAGGACGAAACACAACGCCGAAGTTGAACTATGGCAGTTCCAACTTCCAACGCTCAGTAATACCACAGCTGATTTTCCTTTTTTGTTGATTGCCGTAGGCGAAAGCGACAAACCGTTGGTTTGTGGCAAGTTTAAGAATGTTTGTTGTATAAAACACCTCCCTCTACCTAAAGATTTCATAAAAGCATACACTTCTTTCCGTCGGCGGAATGTTGCTTTTCACTTGAAGATAAGTTACTCGAGAAGAAAGCTACGGGTCGATCATTTTGCTTTAAAATAGCTTCGAGCCCAGGTTTGGAGGTGTGTTCCGACGATCAAAAGAGTGAATTACTGAGTAGTAAAGGTAGTGGCCTTGGTCGGTTGATCATTCATAAATGCAAAGGCCTCCTTGATGCCAATAGGCAGAGGAAAGGCATTACTTCGCACAATTGTGTGAATTTTATCGAAGAAGTGAGATATCCATTGTGAACTGTAAACGAATAATTCCACCACTCGTTTCTGTAACTTTAAGCCAAACGGAAAACACTGGTTCCTTTGGAGGATTTAAATGTTTTGTATCCAGTTTGATGTTGTTTTTGGATATATCACAACCACAGGAATTTGATTTATTTTTACAGAGATACTGCGTCTTGAGTCACTGAAAGTAATTAGCACTCCTTAGGTGCATTTAAAAACTTCCGAAGATTGAGGTCATTTTTAGTGGGGTTTCGCTCACTTAGGTTATTATTGTCAGTAGGAACAAAGCTGTCTGACAATCTCTGGCGTGCTATTATTTGTCAGTTTTCTGCTGAAAGCGTTTGTCATCGTTAGTTACACCAGATGGAGTTCCAAAAATTGGCAAAGATGCCAGCACCCTTTGCAATTCGTAGAGAGACCTACTAGAACAGAGACATTAGGATGGGCATCCTTAGGATCTGTAATGCTTCGTATCGTAGGTAGTGACATATCTAATCATATCGTCGGTTTCGGTGTGGAGATATACGTCTTAAAATGTATTTTTTCTTGACTGTTTGTTTGTGGTCAATGATTACTCATCTTTTGTGTCCGTTGTTGATGACAAACAAGATTTCCATAGGGAAGCTGATAGTCTGGTTACTTTTTCAGTAATAAGACGGTAAATTCTATAGCGTGCACGTTTTCCGTCGGTTGGACTGCGCCTTCTGGATCCTATAATGTTTGTCCCAGACTCTCGCACATGACTACGAAAACGAAGGAGAGGTCCAATGCAGGTGGATGTCAATCAGCGGGATTGCAGCACATTTGTAAAGCCAGAAAAAATGGTGACCAAGGAAGGTTTGTGTACATACATATGATACAACTGACAGTTTGACTACGTCACACATTATTCTGTACCTAAACGATGCCCAAACGTGACATCGTGCATCATCTGACAAAGCGGAAGAGATTATTATGATCTTATTTCGAGGCTCGTAAACTTTCCACTTACTCCACAACATTAAAGAGGACGCCGAGTGAATTTTAGAACTGCTGGTATCTATCAGTGCTCGGGAACAAGTTTTGTTATTTTTCAAATCAACGACAGCAGCCGGAAAGCGTTTATGAGTGCTTGCTGACGTGATCATCGGAATGAACAGATGAGTGATGCAGAATCGTCTGAGGATTGCTGGCGACTTCTAAAAAAAGCATCTGTATTGCTGCTGAGAACGTGCCAACTTTGCGGTAAAGAATGTTCAGTTTGTCCATGTATTACCGCGTACAGGTGTTAAAATGATATGGTTCTACTGGTCCTCCGTAAGCATCAATAACGTGTGTTATTACTACGATGGACTTGTTAATCATGCAACTATTTGGTTTTATCTGCGTACGGTAGATGTACAATCGCGTTCCATTAATGTTTAGCTGCAATGCTAGTTGGTCTCAGTTAATTGCAAGAAGACGGTGGTACATGGTACACAATTCGCGGTCCCTACCGAACGGACTATAAATTCTTTCTCTAATAACAGCTTCATTACATGTTTTCGAAGTGCCTATGGGTGTCCAAAGTCTCTTTTGCAATTGCTGATTATAACATCTCATTGATTCCAGTGTCATTAATTGTGTTCTTACTGATAAGTTTCTTGATTTTAACCAGTCTGCTATGCCCTGGTGGGTGAAGGAGAGAGAACAATACCTCTGCTGTAACCTCTCAATTATCACTTCTGTTGTTGTGCATGCGATTACACTGATGTACAACCATGATTCACTGCTAGTCTGTGAGATGGTGGCAGGTGTTGATTCGACTACTTTCAGAATTGACTAAATTGTGAGTCAGAAGCAAAAAATTAATGAACCAAGTCAAACTAAATCATATATGTGCGTTCATCTCTGTGGTATCACCCTGATGCTAGTCTTAATCTAGAGCGGGTAGATAGCTGCCTAAAACTCTTGCGTTTGAATGAAGGAGTTGTTCACGAACAGCAGTAAGTGTAACGGAATCAGCCTGCCAGTGGAAATAACTGGCATCACAATGACAGTCCCAGCAACTTTCCGTGGTTAAGAATAGAAGCAAGAATTGGATGTGTAATTAAGAAGATTTGCGGTAAAAAAAATTGCACTGCACAATATTTTGGCTATCACACGTAGTAAAAACTGCAGAACTGTTCAATACTGTTTAAGGTGGCATGTTCATCATAATTTAAACATCTTTGTGCATTGCCAAACTAATAACGAAACAATGTCCGTCAGCTCCCCTCTATAAAGTAAAACTGTTTGATGTATGGGTGGAAGATATCTGGTCACTCGTAGAGCACTTTGTGGAGAAAGCAATCATGACTTTTTCATATTATTACAATCGACGTACTTTCTTTCAGACGCTTAATTGCAAATCGTCTCACTTAGTAATTAACAAACATCTATGTAATTAGTCACTAGGACAATACTATGAGAACTGTTCATTGTTCCGGTAGGCACACACTTTCGAAATGTGATGGAGATTTCGAAAAGGATGGACATTTTATCTGACTTATTCACACATCAGAGTTTACATATAGTGGAGAGTTAAACTATGCCCGGTTTGACCTGAGGGCACAAACATGCCTTCAACCTAAGCAACACACCCCATCATGGTATTAGGTGGGCTCGTGGGGGTCGACATTGTGTCACGACACATGCCGACTTGGACCTAAGTAGACTGGCGATGGGCCATATGGGAACAAACGATAATGGTTATTCACACAATCCGTCTTGCAGACTTGTTTTTGCCCAATCCTCACGTTAGGTACGACGCTGTTGCCTTTGCTCCATCTTGATTTCCCAAAATATTTTTTCTTGCTTAGTTGAATCTGCGATTTGTCTCCTGACCGGTTGGGTGGCACAGATTGACAGAAAAAGACGATCCGTACTCGACAGTTATGTATATACATGGAAATCACTTCAGAGTTATCGCAGTCTGAAGTTATCTTCAATAACAACCTTATGTTTATTCACAGTTGAGAATTCTCTCTTTATCTATTCTGTATGTTTATGCAAGTTGAATGACAAAATCACGTAAAGTTTGTCCAAAGTCGTGATATATCAGCAAATACAAAAACTTTTCAACCTGGGTAAAAGTGAACTTGGCGAACTTGGAAAGGTGCAGAAAACAATGTCAATAAAATCACTTAGTAAATGCTCGCCAGACAATCGTTAATTCAGGCGAATATCAGCATAATCTCAATTTGCAGCTTAAGTTTAGCTAAAAAAATATGTGATAGTATATAACAATGCCAGTAATAACATTACAGTCACTCGCTGTTATCACTTACCACAATATGCGAAAATATGCATAAGTAAAGTAAGCCGTAACATTCAAACAAAAGCAGATCGTCAACCGTACAATCTTCCAACCTCTGTTAAAACCTGTGGACTTTAATATGTTATCTGAACCTTACTGCATTGCACGTCTGATCAGAAAAAAATGTTTATACGCACGACCACATTCTCCTTAATAACGGCCCATCAAAGCCACAATGAGTGATGAGGATGTGTTTTGCTTGCGGTTAATCATTTCAATCAACCCGATCACACCTCAAAGCACATGGTAATAACGAAATGATGAGTTAATTCAGGATGTTGGGGGCCAATGCTGACGGCGTAGACCGGGATGATTGTAAAGTGTACATTGAGGGCATAGCTGAAAAAAAGTAGTTTATTTGTCAAACATGTCTGCCAGAATTTTGCGAATCGTACACCACCCGTCTATTCCTGTTGTTTTTTAACGAATATCGAGGGAAAATTACGGATAAACCCCGTTTGATACGCACTGAACGCCCAATGAGCCATACTATGTACCATATGACTCAGGCATACGTCGTCTGATATGTACGAGATATTTACGTAAGCTTCTCAATGTGGTAGAAAGAATCTGATTTACTGGGTGACTTCAAATTTCAGGGATGAAATGGATGTTTGTTATTTCCAGACGTACACGAGACAGAGGAAATTCACCAGCCTGCCATACAAAGCTAGGTCATACTGTGGTTGGGAATGGCTTGATCATAAGTCTTTCCGGGGTCCGCCTACATCAAATGCCACAGTCGTATCCATTTTGGCCATGACCAAATGAAGGTCAGTCAAAAAATAAATTTATGAAGACGCGCATATACAAATTTACGAAACAAAAAACTGCGTTTCTCGCTACATTCGTTCTGCTATATACTAACATAACAGCTTGAACGAATTTCCACATCAGATTTATTCGGTTTTTCCATTGCGTGCAACGTATTAGTTTGTCATTATGTTAACCGGTGAATTGATCATAATAACCACACGATCTACCTCTTTAAACAGATGTATTATAGGCAAAAACAGAGACTAATAAAGAAAATGGTTCGGTATAGGTGATACGAAAAGATAGATGTGTATGCTGTCTGTGGCCGCCATCTCATCTATCGTCTTCAACTACCGACTGTGTGAGTCGCGGGGGCAGGCTGCATGTTTCTACGCCCAGGCGTGATGTCACACGTTTGTGAGAACAGTTTTTCACTCACTTCCCGATATGCTCCTTGACCCGGGTTGGTAACTGGTTCTCAGTCTTGCCAACTTAAGATGCTTCACATGTACATCAATATTCGTAGGTAACAGTGGACAGTCAATCGTATGTCTAAAGTAATATTCCAAGGACATGACACCAGTGCGACCCTGTAATGGCATTCCGCATTATTTACTATATGTTACACGGGTAAACATTGCACTCTACTGGAGCTGTCACCATCCGAAGGTTCAAACGTGTGTTGTCTGTTGAGAAGCAACCGTTTATAGGGTTGTTGTTACCATAGTAGTGACAGTGATTGTGAATTCTAACATTTGGTTCCTCCTTATATCCCGTTTGTTTTCCCATATTGATACATAAACGATCTGTAGTATACATTCGTAAAGATTTAGCGAAAGTAACATGGACTTAATTCGTGCAATATCAACCCACTGTCTTGTTTATTCAAATTAATGACGGGGAATGGTCGCTTAAATTTTTACTCCTTTAAATAGAAAACTTTAGATTACTAACTTGGAGTGCTCTTTGAAAGCATATGACTTTGAACGACGGTAAAAGCGACACTAACGCCCGTTTAACACAAAAAGTTATAAACGGTCATCGCGTGATTTCCATGCCATTAGGGTAACAACATTGTGGCACTTGAATCGTTTGATACACCCATCAGAATTTTCATTTAACTGAGTTTCAATGTCATAACCCATTTACTATATCAATGTCGATTAGTTTACTAAATGGCAGACCGCAGGTCACATCGCGGCCTACCAACCAATAAATTCAATCATATCCTTGAGTGTTAGGTAAGCTTAAACCTGCATAATTCCATCAAAGGTAATAGATGATTTACTGAAAAGTTAGTCCAAAAATGTTTGTACACTCTTCAAGAAAAGCAATAATTAACACGGCTACCTCAGAAATGAAGTTGTTTAAAAAAAAGTAGCAACATGGGTTAGTGTCCTCATATTTCAGCATGGCCTTCTGTAGGTGATGTTTCATTTCAGAATTAGTCGTACTTTTTGTTCCAGATTTAATGAAGCCCGTAGCTCAGTGTTGTTGTGAAAACACAAACTGTAAGTATACTGAAACCTAGTCTACCTCAATCTATTAGAAGGCATTATAATTTTTTTTATACATTATGTGGTTGTATAAGTAGTATTGTCTTAATTGCTTCTCATATTCACTCTACTTAAGCCACCAAACGCTGCAAAAATTATAGTCTTCTGTAGTTAAGATGATTTGTTAATCCGTCTTACATAGTTTCAAGCGATAACTCACTCCAGAAAGATGTTTTATAGACTGAATCGACCTCACGACTAACTCACTTAGACTGCATTCTGAAAAGGATCATGTATTCTGTGGGAATGTGATTAGACTACAACTCTTAGGCTGATTCATATTCTGTGGATTTGCTTTCTGACGTGCGTAGTACTGATAAAATCCGGTATGATCTAACATGTTACCTACCACATCTGTACTAGACACTAGGAATAACTTTATGCAAAGCTTTGTCACACATTAACATGCAACAATTATTTCATTTCTTTTAAATCCAATGTTAACCCTGATTATGACAACGTGGTTTTAGTGAGTAGGAATAATAAATTGCATTAATCGCACAGCCACAAATGTGTATAGACGCTGATCGTGTAACCAGTGTCTGTTGCCTATAGTTTTCCATTAAAAATTATCAGCAATTCAATCATACAATTACTAATACTACACGAATGCCTGTCAAGAGCCTAAATTCCGAAAGTGATTAAAATTTTTTTACCACTTTTATGTGACGTCACGTATTTTAAAGGACTTTCGTTGGAAATCTAGTGCAGCATCACTCATTTTGATACAAAAACAAAGTGGGAGAATGATGGATAGAAAAATAAACGTTTATTCGGTGGTAATCATAGTGGAGCCTTCATGGTTGTTTGATGCTGTGCGATACACCACCATGTTGCCATTACTGACTCACTTGAATCATCTTTCTTCAGTGCCTCTCCAGAGTACGTATACTTCATTTTGCTTTTTCTTTTATCGTGGTTAACGTCCTTCCTGTATTCTTCTCAAGGTTATGGTAACCTGTGGCTCGAACCACAATATCAATTACTCCAAACCGTGGTCGTTTTTTATTTTTGTACATATTGCACGCAGTGTATGATAAAACCGCACGAGCAATCCTCCTATACGGTTTTTAATTCTCGATATCAAGCAAAAATACTGTTTGCATACTATTTGTTCCTGACCGTATGTCTGCGATGTTTTGGTGACGTAAAGCAACGACATCCGATGTCGTGTTATTTTCAGATAGTCTGCTAATCGCTCGTTTGGCATACTTCCTAGTTAAAACACGCATACCACGTGTTATCTCACAACTTACTGTATCATGCTCTGTTGGCCTCCGCAGAATTCGGCTGAAAACGATAAGCTAATGGAAGCTGTGTGACCTGAGTTTGAATCGTCGTAGGTTTGATGCCGAAACTTATTTCAGTACAGCATTTTGGGATTCTCGGTTGGGTTCTAAAGGACAATTAACAAATTCGGTTGCAAGCGCTGTCGGCTACTGCAAGGACGTTTGCTATGCAAAGCACTGTATTTCTCGAATAAGTTCTTTTCCTTCAGTTGGTTTCTGCAATTTGCTGTTTACCTCAAATTTTTGGTACTTTCCTTCACATTTTTTGAATCACTAATGCTAACTACATGTCCCTGGTTAAAACTTTATATAGATATATATATGTCTGAGCCGTAAGCAAGCTCTCAGTTGCTCCATGGGATTTGCTACCTCACAACGATAACGGGACAGCCTCCGTAGGCTGTCATTATTGTTTACCTGTTTTCTGGCTTTAGAAACACGGAAAGACCACGCGGCGCTATTACTTGACATGCTTTGCTTTACAAAGTCAAGAACTGTCAGACTGAGCACCAAACCCGCCAAATCTGAATAGCCTAGGGTGTCTTATACAGTTTAACCTCGGTAGTAGTGTAACATACAAACCAGCCGTTTTTTACTCTGAATGCCCGTAACACTTGATGACCAACTTTAGGGCAACGCGGAGACACCGGGGGACAGCGTTCTTCTGAAGTAGGTATTCCAAAAACAGTCCTGTAAAAGAAAACAACACAAACAAATATGAGTCAGGGGCCCAATTAGCCATGGACAGGACTTACACAAAGCGTAAACTAAAACGGCGTCAGCAACACAGCAGTACGCACCGTTACACAATTCAAATTCAACCCGTGAGCACTTGATGGTTTCGACCGCACGTTACAATAGCGTCAATTTTTGATAGAACCAACTCCCAATTAAATTCAATTTTTAAACAGAATTGCAGAATCTGTGAAAAGCTGTTGAGATAGACCACAGTGTTGGCATCTCGCTGTCAACACTATACTTATAGCGCATAACGCATTGCATCACATTCTAACCAACTTGGCTTATAGTAACATTTAGTTCCCTTTTGTAGAAGGAAAACGTACACAACATGTACACCTTGTAGTAGGTTTGCTGGTCAACAACGAGTTATGGAATAGCCTACGCCAATACAAGCGTACCTCACTAGGCTATTGATGACAACAAAGTGAATTAATTCAACAAAATAGTTATGGGGTTTCAACAAGTTACGGTAATGAAAGAATTTGACTCAAAGATGATGTTCCCATGTGCTGAAAGTAAGGATACTGTGAAGTTACGGTGGACTGCTTAAGCGCGATCGTGGATGCGACGATGTTTGTAGTATAAAGAAGCTAAATAAATTGGATGAAATATCCGTACAGTATCGTCAAGCGACCGCGCAACCAAGAGAACAGTAGACTGAAGCATACAGAATCTCTATTCTATTATTACAAGGTCACTTTTATCAATCTGATCAGCAGGTAAATGTGATGCAAAGACGTTGTTGTACAAAGATATAGCTTCCTTAATGAACAAAAGTAATGAAAATTCAACACAGACGGTTCGACACTAACCAGTGTGAACCACAGATGTATTGCTCTCTATGGTGATGATGATTAAACTGCAAAAGTAAGACATAATTTTTCCGTAAACTAGTACCATTCTCCCACAGCATGAGTGGAACTTCCAGTCGACCGCAGATAGTTCAGTAGTATGCTAAGGCCGTCTCGTAAAAACCATGTTTGAAGTGTTTGCATGTTGACTATTCAGGAATAATTTCTGATTCCGTGGAAACGTCTGACTTTGATACTTTATTCCCATGGATAGTCACCGGTGAATGTTGACCAGCAATTTAATTCCGGCGACACTTACCAAATTGGTTATGTGTAATGTCATAACATGAACGGCATATCAACGCGTTGAGTGACAACTCAAAAATATGGTTGCTTGACGGTGTTCACTCGTTCAACAACCAGTTTATTCAGTCGCACAGTAAGTACGGAATTGACTATTTTTGTTAATGTAGTTCTGGTAAGTCTGAATAGTGATGAAACGAAATAATACCAACTACCTCAAACGTGTGGAGTCACCGGAAAGCTGATTTAGAGGTTACCTACGTTCAAAGTAAATATTCTCCCTAGGAATGAGGATCTCAGCATCATTTTACAAAAGACACTCATCTCCCTTCAAACCACCAACACAGGACAATTAGACTTTTTGTAAAGATAATTTTTGAAAGTGCATTTATATGCGAAGTTGCAAACCGATATCCAGGGGCACGTTATCTGGATAGCGTGGAACTTATACATGGAAATGGAAACGCATATCGCCGAAAAAGTTACACTTAGCCAGGTAGTATTACAATCTTTTTTCGTTTGAGTTGGATACAACATAACACAATATACCATAATAGGAAATCTGCATTCGGCGCATATATCTGTCCAACATATGGCGCAGTTAGTACTTTGTAAGCGTGTAACTTTAGGTTACAATCTTGAAGACATGTTCGCTGAGTTTTTCTCAAGATAGTGGCCATCTTTCTTATGGTATACCTGGCGACAATGAGTTGTAACTAAGAGCTGTGCTGTTACCAAGGCTCAAATGTGTCATTGTTCAAGAACAGCTGGCTCAGTTTGAGTTAGCTAAGTCTGTAACAACATAACCAGAAGTAATTAACCACAAATTACAATTAAGCGACATCAAGAAAAAATGTTGTAATGTTGCGTAGAATAGCGTGGTACAACTTCCTCACGTGATTAAAAGAGTGCTAAAATGACGATGTTTCTTGAAAGAAAAACGTAAAGGAGTACCAATTTGGCGGTTTGAATTCAAAGTTGCTCATACTGTTGCATCTGTTCCTGTTTCTAATGTAAGGGCAGGGGCCAAAGCATAGCATCTCAGAGTATTCTTCAAAATTGATTGTTGCTTGTTAAGGCAACGAGGCACTGCAGGATATAAGAGAAAACTGGAGCGTAACTCGATTGCTAATATTGAAATCTGTTTATTTAAAAGGAAGTCAACTTAGCGTAATTTGTTATCAAATCAGAGAACAGCAACAGCTGATTACGGTTTAGAAACGGGTCCCAGTGCTTATGTTCTGATGAAAGTATAGAAAGCATGGCAAGCACTTTGAAGTGTATTAAATGAAGGGTGTGTGCACATGAGACAGAACAGGTTGGTTGATTTCTTTGTTTCGTTAGGTCATATCAGTATATTTCCAATTGTCGAACCTAACTTGTCGGGATACTATCAACCAACACAACTTGGTTTGCGATTTTCTCACACCCCTCAAATTTTGCGGGCTTCAGACCGATCCTGTTTCTGGTGTTCCGAAAGAGACGTAATTTTAATCGACCTTCACCACAGCTCACATGCAGTCGCTGAGGACAGCGGAGACAAGAGATTATTTTCAGTAAAATCACCTAGGTGACCAAGTAACACGGTGATCATAAAGTACGACTGACTGGCTGAACGTTCCACTGGGTAGTGTTAGTAGGTGTCACCTGAACCGATGAGATCCTGGTGATCGCTCAAAACGCTGGTTGGAAACGCTACTCGAGGTGATAACGTGCTGCAGTCAATGACATATCTAAATCTTCCTTTATTATTTTTCAATCTTTTCTTCTTCTGTGGTATTCCACGTCACTGTTAGGGTGAGCAAAGTCCTCAGACACAGTACCTTCTGGTCAGGTTCAAGGCTGTTGTAAAGATGTCGATGGTAACGAGGATGATTCAAAGAACTTGGAACAACATTTAAAAAATTAATAGATATTTGTTGGCTTATCATTAACCCACTTAAACCGGTAAAAAGTTCTAAATTATCGTGTGCTGAACAATCGAATATAGTCATTAGTTGATAACTGAATTATTTGGAAGTACATATACACTAATTTTACTGAGGTGGCGATTGACAAGTAATTTTGAATGGGACTTAGTGATGTTACATAAGCGTCAGATAACTGCATGGTTTGTACAATTTTATTCTGCGAATTAATAATCGCGTTGTATAATCTTGTAGTAATCGGCTTCGCTGTATTTAGTTTTCCTTTTTTCCAGTCGTGACTGATCTGCGATTTTTGCCGATAGGGACCAGTGAGAGGATTTCTGAAGTTTTCCGATCGACCAACCATGCTTGTTGAAATCCTTGTTAAAAGATATGGGTCAATAGCGTTTTGTTAAATGATTGTGTTTTTGGAAGTTTGTGTTAATTTACTTTGATGTGGCCGTTCTAACCATTATCTGGAGTGTTTGTGAACAGTGGTTTTAGCCATAATTTGGCGTCTTCAAGCACTAATTCCGATTTAATCGGGTATACATAACAGTATGAGAAACTAAATAAAATCGCAAAAGAGCGAGTGACGCGATACATGTCACAAAAAAATTGTAATTGGTCTAATAAGAGGCTAAATGACACAGGTCAACAAGAATAGTTAAGTGGGCCAAGGATCTGACGGTCGAACGGAAAGAGTGTGCATAAACGAACAACTACACAAAAATACAAATTTGTTTGAGTGTATCAAAAGTACAGCAATGGACCTCCTTTGCTGTCTTATGTTCAAGGTAAAATAGTGTAATTTTTTGACTCATTATCATCATAACACCCATGAGCCTGACCAAAAGTTACTGTGGCTCGGGCCGCAGCTTTCATCAACAGTGACGTGGAATATCCTAGAAGAAAACGTTACTAAGAAGGTTAAAACTTATTTAAAGAAGACTAAGCGGAAGAACTAGAAATGGTATGGATACAGGTCCGCCATTGACTGCGACACACCGCTATCTCGGATAGCGTATCTAACCAGCGGTTTGAGTGATCAGGAGGACCCCATCCAGGCAGGCAACATCTAACTACTCTGCTCAGTGGAGTAGTCAGGGTCTTCATATTTTGCACATGATGTAGCATACGCCCGAGGGATAACTCCAGGGCATTACAACAGTGTTATTTGGTCATTTTAGTGGCCGTAGACGTACGGGTGATTTTACGCACAATCTGAATGTTGATGTCAACATGAAAAATGCAAACGACACGGTGTTGTTGCTCAAAAGTTTTCATAAGGCGGAGTTATATTTTTCTTTCTGCTGAATTATTCTGATCGCGCTTCACAGCTTAAAACTGTAGAATACGTTTTCAGCTCTAAAACAATAGCCTGTTTTACACTTACAAATGAAATTTGGTAGGCTCAAGACTGGTCTTTAAGCCTGGGAAGTTGTTATACAGTTGAGAAAACTTCAAGGACCTAGCGATTTTCTTACAGGCAATGTTTGCTGAGATCATCAACAGTGAGGTAAAACCGAGAGGTTATCGAACAGCAACATTTCCCACCAGTACTTTAGAAGTAGATGATAGAGGTATATAAAACAATTTCCTTTCTAAGCATTGTTCATTCTTAATATTTGCACATGGTCCCAGCAGGAACGTATCAGAAAGCTGCGGCCGAGAGAAAAACAAACTGTATATTTCTAAATTAGCTAAAAGTGAGAAATGCATTTGATTACGGCATACTGTGAGACAGACAGCGATAATAATTGCTAATATTGAGGCAAAAACGCACAAAACACACTAAAGAGCAACTCGTAAAACAGAATTGTTTTTCGGAAGAACAATCTCGTTCGTTTCAAGCAAACAATTCTGCAAACGGCTCAAATGACACTAACCAGACAGACCGTTCTAAAACAGCTCATTCAAAAAAGCATACAATCTTTTGTGTGGAAAGTGTTGCCCACTTGGTTGGAAGGACCCAAGTTCAGGTCGATATTTTCAATGATTAACGAGTGGGTGAGCACACGTGAGCACACGCGTCAACTGAAAGGTGCATATAGATAAGTACTGGTTACTGCCGTGGTCCTTGGAAGAATAACATTTTCTTGGGCCAAAACAATAGAAAGACGATCACTCCGCCTAGTTTGGGGACTAGCGATCACTCAATTAGCTGATTACAAACACTGCTCAAGAGGGCGGTGCAACGCAATCAGTGGTGTACCTACGTCTGTGACACTTCGGGCTCTGTCGTTTAGCCTTGCTTTATCACTTTTTATGCCTTTGGTATATTTTTCCGCTCTAGTGTCTAGCCACTAACTGTTGATAAAATCTAGCACACCAATGTAATCAGCCTTTGGTGCTTGTTTCCAGTCACACGCAGTGACTAACATCGCCTGATGCACGCTGAGGATGTTGGGAAACGGGCAGTGGACAATGAAAATGAAACATATCAAGTCACCCAAAACCTCAGAAGGCAAGGATATAAATGCTTAATTCAGATATCATAAAAGCAGACATACCGTTCACCATTTCATGCATTTTTATAGAGCCCCCAGTTCAATGGCCCCAGGCACTCAATAGCGAATCATCGAGCTAGCGGGCAGAAGCAGAACCAGCCCGTATAAACTCTTTCGTTTCCCAGATTTAAAACGTAATGTCTCACATCGGTTTTGTTCGAGGACGTTAAGAGAAATGCTCGCAAACAGGTTCCTATGCCTTGCCTAGTGATGTTGTTGGTGAGTTTTAAACAGTTAATTAAGCGATACATTAAGATTTGAAAATGAGCTACCATACAAACACAAACATACTCTTACTTTCGACGTGATCAGTTATATACAAGTTTTACCTATCCTAGTGTTATTTGTTCCAATATGGACACACCGGTTTGGTTCATTCTGTTTGATCTCCCAACTGCAGGCTTTCTTATATCCCCAGTTTGTGATTGCACAGCGGTTAAGCATGAATATCAGCTACTGTTATCATTGTTAGTGAGAAGTTGACAACATAAAGTTTATTACTGGTGCATATTTGTTTATTTGCTCAGGTTAACTTGTGTTTTTTGCGTTGTAGACTTTTGTGTGAAGTTGTCCGAATCAAGAACGCCAGCGATCCATATCTTGTGGAAAGTTTTCTATTTTCTTCTGATTTATTAAAATGCGGGAAATTACGACAGAGGTAAGCAAATGAAGATGGGTTTTATTTTATCTTTAAAATGAATATCAATCCTCACAACGAACATTATCAGTTTACCTATGAATTAAGGTGATTAGTGTGGCCTGGATATTTTGTAACGTTCTGCTTGATCCAATGACATTCTGCTAAACCTCTTTGTCTTGTGTACACACTGTTTTTTTGATTTTGTTGAATCTATATAATTGTATTGATCTGATGATGAATTATCGAAAACAATTGTTCGTCACGCCTACTGTTCTATTACGAATAACTGCATGGTAGACGTTTTTAGTGAAAACTTTGCATGAGTTGTGTCTTATAACTTAAACGAACTATTATTGATTTTTCAGTGCAGAAAGAAGACTTGTTGCGATATGTTAACATTTCGTTTACTCTCAACAGTCGCAAACGTAAAACACGCGAGTTATATATGACACACAAATAGAGGTAAACAGGGTATGGACACGCACACAGTCACATCACTTATTATGTCAGCACCACCACGGCAACCCTATAGGTTGCTTCAACCACTTTTGTGCACCTAGTGTTGGCTACTGAGTTTTGATCAACATGGCCTCGTTAAAAGCCAGTGAATTCGGGTTCTGTTGACGTAACAATACTTTGAATGATCTAAGTACGTCGACCTGATGACCTGTTATCATGAGGTGTCTGACATTCGATGATGTGGGGCCTCGAGTAGCGGGCTCATGGGTTTCAGATTGTTGTGTCATGAGCTGTTTTAACCCGTTTGGGACGTGTTCTGCCACTCGTTGAGATAGCCGTCGATTCGTTCTACCTATGTAAACGTCAACACAACAGCAAGTGAAATGATTGATAACGTGAGAGAAAGGATGGTCAAGCAGACTGCGTTTGCGATCGTGTAGAACGGATCCTTTGGCGGTTTGAAGCAGCTCACGTGACAACAATCTGAAACCGATGAATCTGCTGTTCGAAGCCCCGCATCATCGATTGTCAGATACCTCATGATAACAAGTCATCAGGTCGACGTACTTAGATCACTCAAAGTATTGTTACGTCAACAAAACCCGAAGTCACTGACTTTTAGAGAAGCCCTGTTGATCAGAACTTACCAGCCGGCGCTATGTGCATAAAAGTGGTTGAAGCAACCCATAGGGCTGCCGTGGTGGTGATGACACAATACGTGATGTGACTGTATGTGTGGCCATACCCTGTCTATCTCTACTTGAGTGTCATATGTAACTTGTGTATCACGTTTGCGACTTATGAGAGTAAACGAAATGTTAATATATCGCAACACATGTCTTCCTTCTGCACTGATGAATTTATTAAACGTAACCCAGTGTTTCAAGCGATCTCTGTTATTTCACGTATGCCCACCGCGTGTTGTATCACATACTGTACACAGTGTTTACACCCACTACATGTGCGAAAAACAAATCTCGGTACCTGTAGCTTCATAACCGAAATAGTTACTAGCTGATAAAAGGATGTAGTAAACCGATTATAGGCTGCCAGTCGTGTTTTAATGTTGGCAAAATCTTTCGATATTCCATCGATATTCAGTCAGAAAATAATGACTTTAAACATCAGGGGAAAATGGTTAATAGTTCGTGCGCTGATGAAGAATTCAGTTGAGCTGACTAAACCAATTCAAAAACATGCTTTGGTTCCGAGTTTCACAACCCCATGAAATTATTCATCCGGATTTCAAAGAGTCTTGCTTTCTAAAAATGATTCCGAGTTCATGGTGGAGGGCCCCCGAACCTGTAATTCCGGACAGTTGTTTCCGTAACCTTCAACCCACAAAATAAATGCAGTGATTACGCGCTAGCGGGGATAAACCAGCAGTTTCGCAATCTTCCATAAAGGGTACCTTTTTCCATTTACATTTTTTTAAACAGTAACTATATCTAAAGATACAGGGAGGGGTGCGAAAACCAGCATAAATTGTCACGCACACATAGATGAAGGATATTTTAATTCAGTTTGAGCAACCACCTCATGTAACACTTCTGCTTTTCTTGTCATCCACACGCACTTATTTCTGGCATAAGCTTTGTAAACCGCTATTCTGATAGTCTGGTATGTGCGGGAAGTATGTCGATAGAAGATCTGGCTCAGCAGTTATTCGTGTGCGTTATCAAGTTCAAAAGCAGGTTGACACACTAAATTTTAGTTTTGGTTATACTCTGATCATTTAGGGTGAGATGTTGTCTGTCACATTGCTGCAGTGAAGGATGTTGAATTCAAAAATATGTTTTGATTAATGCTTTTTACTCAGATTGTTTCTTTTTTGCGTCCGCTTCTGTACCAAGTCGACGTTTTTCACCGTACGTAAGGATGTTGTGACCTCTCTAAGCTGATGGGGATCATAAAGGTTTTAACATTTCAATTAAGAATCCACGAATTAACTGCTCCGAATATGGGAGAAAGCTCCCGGACAAGCCATATCCCTCCCATCTATGCCGCTTAAAACGCTTAGACTGGACCCCAACCCAACTCGTTTCGACAAAAGTGGAGAAAAATCTTTACGTTAAAAGTGTGTGAGCTCATTGCCACTGGAGACATATGGGACAAACGGGAGCAGCGCGTTTCATTAGCTTACAATCCAGGTCCTGAACCACATATCACTTTTCCTGTTAGAAAACAGTCCGTCATGTGGACTGCTCATTCCTAAGCGGTGACCACATGACCAGGTTTCTATGGCAGGGATAAACACTAAAACTAGTCATCACACAAATCTCGATTAGAAGTGCAGGGTATAGTTTACCTACCATTCGCTCCTCATAAACCGTATAAGAATTCGGTTTCGAACTTGCCCATGTCGATAAAATTAACGGTCCCACTCAGGCATGCCTTACGTTAGCCTTCAAAACTGACGTCCTCCCTTCGCGTTCAGTATAACGCTTAGACTGAAGACGTTTCAACACCAACCGAAGTTTCGTACAAAGTGTGTTAAAATTCGGACGTTCTAAGTTGGGGTTTGTCTTTATAGAGTAGATAGCACGACTTGTTGGCGTGAAACCTGTTTGGTTATAGTTTATTGTTTTCGATCTCGCACCATGGAATATGGTTGGTCGTTTTTTATTGTCTTCTTTCTTGCAATCCGATTGGTTAGTTATCGGTGTTTCCCCATTGACCATGATTGTCAAACCTTCTCCGCTATTCAATTTTGGTGGAATTGATTATCATTTGCTAGTCTTTGACAGTCGATCTGGTCTGTTTGTTCTAAACCAGCTGTGTTAATGAAACGTCATGTCCGAGCAAACATCTTCTCAGGTCTTCTTCTCTCGTTGGCTCAAATTTTGTCAAATTTTATTTTTATCGCTCATGTTGATAAACACCAGGCTTTCATAAATTCACTTGCTTGTTTGGCATTTGCTCGTGTGGGTTGAATATGCCTTCTTTTTTATCCCCGTGGACGGACATAAACGAAAACGGATTGTATCTCTTGATGGCCATTTTGTATCCGTGTTTCCATGTTGACAGCGTTTGTTTGGTTTGGCCAAAGTAAAGTTTGTCGCACGTGTTGCGGTTGGTTTTGTTTGTTACGTTTCATATTTTAGTAGTTTTGATTTGATCCTTCGGTTTCGTTAGTGCTTTTTGGTCGATTACAGTTGGTCAACGTCGTCATCATCATCGTAACAGACATAAGCCTGACCAAAAGGTACTGTGGCTCGGGCCGCCGCTAATCTTAACAGGGACGTGGAATATCCTGGAATAAAACGCTACCAAGAAGGCTGAAAATTAATAAAAGAAGATTAGGTGGAAGAACTGGAAATGGTATGAATGCAGGCACATCATTGACTGAGACACACCACCATCTCGGATAGCGTTTCTAATCAACGATTTCAGTGATCACGAGGACCCCAGCCAGGCAGACGACATCTACCCAGTTTGCTCAGTGAAACACTCAAGGCCTTCATATTTTGTGACCACGTTGTTGCTTGATAACCATGTGATTTCATCTATCTGTTGGTGGTCTCAGTATATAGTGCCCGGTACGGTAAACGATCAGACGACATAGGAAGTCCGTGACCTAATCATCGCAGGCTGTGCACCGTGAGCAATTGACCAAATGATCGCGCATCTCGAGCGTTCTAATATACGCGCCGGCAAACTGCCACATTGCTCACCCGATTAGTCTACTTAATATGAGCCAATTGGAGAAGACAACGATGGTCAAACACAGCAAGCCTATTGACATCTTGCCTGCGGACAGGCCACGTTCCAGAACCATACAGCAAAGTGGAACGCACATACGCATCATATACCCTTCCTTTCAGCGACAACCGAACGTCTTTTCGATGACACAGATGATGCATTTTGGCAAAGGCAACTCGTGCTTTTGCTATCCTTGCTGATATCTCATCAGCAATACTATAGGCTGACGAGATAGTGCTACCTAAGTGCGTGAAACCGTTTGCAGTCTCAAGCGGAGTACCTGTAATAAAGAAAGTAGGAGTGGAAATGCCCCAGTCTTGAAGTTGCATTTTACACTTTGAAGGTGCAAAGCGCATTTCATACATACCAGCCCGGTCACTCACATTGTTCAACATGGTATGCATGCCTTGGGCAGAGAGACTAAGTAAGACAATGTCGTCCGCATACTCCAGATCGGTCAATCTAGCGCCAAGAAGAAGCTCAACACCAAGCTCACTGGATTCGTGAAGCGCACCCTCCAAAATTTCGTCCATGACAAAATTGAACAGGAAGGGGGAAATCGGACACCCTTGACGAACACCACTAGAAGTGATGAACGCCCGAGACAGTTGTCCATTAACTCTCACCCTGCTTGCAGACTGGGCATACAGTGATCTCATGAGATTCACGTATTTCCCTGGTACTACCTTACGAAGGAGACAGCTCCAGAGAATGTTACTAGCAACTGAATCGAAAGCATCTTTCGAATCCAAAAAGATTACGACAATCAGCTGCTTGTAAGAGTGCCCATGCTCCACGGTCCGTCATATAGTAAAAATATAATCAGTTCACCCTCGACCAGGACTGGAATCCTGTCTGTTCTTCGCGCACCTACCCTTCCCTGGACTTAGTGGGTTGATGTAAAAGAAGACCAGTAATTAACTCGGACGCACCAGAAATCAAACTGATGCTTTTGTGGTTGTCAGACAGACTTCGAGGCTCCTTTTTGAAAACGGGAATGACTGTTGATAGGCACCAATCACGAGGTAGCTCTTCAGTCTCCCAGATCGTCTGGAGGAATTTTGTCAGTTCTGATGTTAACCTTTCGCCACCATTCTTGCAAAGAGAAGGAGGAAGGAGGTCTTTTCCAGGAGCTTCACTACGCTCCAATAACTTAGGCGCCAGGACCACTTCTGACTTCCACGAATGGGCATCCGGAACGCAACAGCTGACCATCCAGTTCCGATGCAGCATTTGTTCCGAATATCTCTTTTTGTTGCTGTTGAGATTATTCTTGGTCAGAGGTTAAGCCAGATGATGAGTGAAGAGGCGTAACATCAGACAAATTGTTCACTTCCTCGCTCTTCTGTTTGACTTGCTTAAATTTGTAGAGGGATCGCCGAACATTGTTAATAATATGTTGAAATCCACCGGTGACATTCCAGTTGTTTCACCAGTTTGTTGGTTATTGTGTTTACCGATGTTCCGGTAAGGTTACTGTTTGTCACACAGATACGCCACGCTTTTATTTTTGATAGTTTGTTGAAGTGAGCGATGCTTGTTTCGTCCGTCCTCAGCCTGTATATTTTCTCTTTGTCTATCTCATCAGTAGCTGTTTGTTCCGTTGGTGTACAGTTAATATTATTCTCTAGTAGTTTTACGAGTCCGCATTTATCAAAGAGTTGGTAATGTAGATTCACTAAGACCTTAAGTAGAAAGTAGCATGAAGCATAGTATTTCTGCACTATTCGCTCTGGACTTTTTCAAAGAATTTTGAGTGTCTTTCAAACAATTTCATAAGGCAGCTATATCAACTCTTGAAACTCTTTTTCTGTTAACATGCTTTCCATCGTGTACACTTCTGCTTGCCACAATCTTTGGAAGTAAACTGCAACTGATTGTATCTCATGCATGATGTCCACTTCAGAAGCATTTTGATCGTTTTAATGAAAGCAGGAATATGGTTTCAGAATGATCGTTCGTTCACAAACGAAACGGAACTTAGTAAGCAAGTCGTCCTGTCACCATATATTCTCGAATGGCTACAACTGTCAATCGGTTGAGGTTGAGTTAAACTTTGGTCTTTGTCCTCAGAGGTTTAGCAGTTTGGGCGTCTCTTCACATTATCCCACGCCTTGTGCTTCACGGATGATCTCACAACTCAGATTGGTTAACATTCTATTCGAAAGTGACTTGCTGGAAAGTCTCCTTGAATACCGCAGTCGTTTGTAAGTCAACTTCAGAGTATGTCAACCAAATTTAATGCCACGACTACTACTCTCAACACGGTGATCGGTAAGACTACGCGATGATCCGATGAAGCAAGCCAACCATCCCAATAGCACAATTTTGGGCACAACTACTAGCCTCTTCACTTACTCCCTGAATGCCTGTGTGCATACACGTACATGGGTGCCTGCAACGACCACGAAAGAACAGATCCACTAGATGACCAATACTTTATTTAGGGTGTAGTGCACATTAAGTTGGTGAAGGTGATTTTCGCATTGACTTCTTCACCGGTTACACTGCAGGAAGTAATTATAGCAAAGGGGTTTCCCAGTGGATAACAAGGGTACGATCAAACGTATGGGATGCAAACATCGAGAGGTAGCTTTCTTTCGTGGTTTGTTTTACTATCGGCTGGCGGGACACAATACTTTCAGTAAAAATCAGTCGATACTAAACTTTATGTTAGCTTCATTACTTGGAAGCATCATCTACTTTGCCTTCCAAACATGCTTCTAGTCCTCACTGCTCCACTAACGACGCCATCCAAAACACCGTTAAATCATCGGTAATGGCAGTGTTGGAGGAGAAGAGAGTGATAAACCAGAAGCTCTGCTGTGCTCGTTGGCGATAGAAGTCCGTTAAAACTTCTATCTTCATGGTATGTTTGATAATGTAATGTCACCAAAATGAACCCGTCCTTTTCATGTCCTTCGTTTCGCGTCAGAAACTTCAGAAGGGCGTCCTTCTCGACCGAGTTTTGTACCACCACCATTTACCAAAAACGTAATTGGCGCTGAATTTTATGAGAGCCAGGTCCGTCTGACCTTAAGAGTTACCCCTTTAGAACCTACTGCGTAAGGGCATGCGCACATAAAACGGTTAACTACAAACAGTACGAAGCGAGGGGACGATATATTCACGATACGGCAGACAAATTGAGGAAAGCAATGTTGAAGTGAGAATCTCGCTTTCTAGTTAGAATTCACTTCTTCCCCTTCATAATTGTGTAGCAATTAAACATCAGTTCGAGCCGCCTATGTTTTGCTGTTCGTGATGATGTCCAACGAGCGAGGGAGTGAGTACAACTGGCACCACGAAATGCTGGTTGTGCTATAACGGGGGTTGCATCCTTTTGATGAGCTGTGTGCACAGTCAAGCTCTCTATAGATTGTAGTTTTTAAATTGGTCCACAATAATATCAAACCCACACTACAGACTTTCACTGGAATATGGACCATCGAGTTTTGCAGATCTTCAAATGCTCCTACAATTTTAAATAACGTGCCCGTGTAGTAACCAGTGGGTGCGACTGTCCGTACCTTAGGATAAGGAGATTTTTGTTGAGACCATTGAATTATATTTGAATGTGGCTGTTTGGTTAGTAAACGTTTTGATCACTATGCTAGGTTATTGCATGATTGTTGTTTCATGTGAATCGAGTTTAACAACCTGGGACTTCTACTTCATGAAATGATATAAACGGTCAATGGTGAAGAAATTCGGGCTAAACTCTTTCTTTTTCGATCTATACAATGATGAAATGTTGTTTCTGATCAGTTTACTGATTTATTACTATGGCAGTTGTTGAATTATCTCAGTTTTGTGCACCGATCGTTGACTTACTAGCTTGCTTGTCATGTTTGTGCCCTTCAGAGTATGGTTAGGTTTTCCGAGTTCATTTGTCGATTCTCATTGCCTACATTTTTCGACGTAAGTGGTTTTAACTGTCTATGTTTTATCAAACTATGTTCACACATTTTTGTCACAGACTCTCTTCCGGTTTGGTTAATGTGGTACTTATTGTATTTTCTGCAAGAGATTTGAGGGGTTACATTTGATATTCTTTCTGTCATGAGTTTGTCCTTGGTCTTCAACGGCATACTTCAGATAGTCGCTTTTGTTTTGAAACCCACCGTTGTTCCAGATGAGAAAACTTTTATGGTTACTTCTGTAATGTCTTTAATGTGTGATGCCCTAATCAGTTTGGCTTTTGGTTAGCGGCTTTAGCTGGATGTTTTGGAAGCAACACATCCTAGGAAGGAGTTACCCGGATGTAATTTGCCCATAATCTTGTAAAACAGACGATTTTATTGTGTTTCCTCCAATTCCTCCAGCCTACTCGTCGATCCTGTTTGTTCGAACTGGAATTCAATACACTTGTTTTTGTATTGTTTTATGCCTGGTGCACCACTTGGAGATGTAGCTGATGTATGTGTTATGTTTTATAAATGCGTCCCTATTTAGTCAGATCTCTTGACCAGCAATCATGTTCTTCTTTACATAAAACAAAGCTGGTTGACTTGCTATGCCTGAAGTAGTAAAATATTTTCCAGCTAAACAGTAGGAAAAGGCACCTGTCCATGAAATCCAGACAACCACCTCAACTTTTTTCCTTAAACCTAGTAAAGAAAGTGTAGAAAAGAATAGAAAAAAGTTCCGGAAACACGTGAATTGAGAACCGAATAAACACCGACCCCTAACCATAGTAGGATTATGTAAATGCAATGAGGCAGTTGTTGTCTCCTCTTGAGTGGATCGGGTAATCTGAGAATTATGCATAACCAAAAGTGGTTGAATGTGTGCATGTGATGTGAGTTCAAGGGCGCAGTGGTCAACATGGCTGTTTCGTGAAAGAGTAGCAGGAGTTCAGAATCCGTCCAGTCCAAAGATATATACTACTGACTAACTGTAACAGGGTCGAAGTGCCAGCATAGTGTTTATTTTCAAGACAGACGACTAAAAAATCCATTGGATTACAAAAGTTGCGGTTCGCTTTGAGTGAAATTCAACTTATATCAACCAAGGTTCACTATTAGTAATTAGCAGTATAGATCCAGACTGATAGTGTAGGCGGTTACCACTTACTGGTTAAAGATGATTAGCCCCTCTGTTGGGTCTGCATTAGCGGAGGTAACAGTTTACTAATCACAGTTGAACAAAATCTGGAACAAAAAGCAGTCATTTAGTGGTCGATTATCAAACTAATTCATTTCATTGGTATCTAAGTGTACATAGACTTAGATGTTTGAAACACACGCCAACTCATATATGACCCCGACCAGTCTACGTTTAATTAAAGGGAATTTTGCCTTGATTGTTATGTTTTTTGATAAAGATGTTAGACTCAGTAGATGTACAGTTTTGAATTTCTACATAGAATTCGCTTCCTTCCCAATTTGATCCTCAAACTTACCTAATCTTCTTTTCATAGTTGTTCAACATCAATTAAGCGTAATTATGAGTCACTGATTTAGTGTTGCATTTGTTGATTGTGTTGGTCGTAGTGAACCAAAACATTTTATTGAACAACTTGTTTCTAATAAATCGATAGATCTTGTGGTAATTTAAAGAAACGTCATTAATCTAAATT
>JTDE01003602.1:35885-52730 GCA_014338405.1 Paragonimus skrjabini miyazakii
TCATTCACTTATTCGCATCGACTATGAGCCTGGTTAAAATATACTGTGTCTCCGGCCGTAGCTTATTTCAGTAGTGAAATGGAATATCATAGGAGAAAAGTACATTACTGAAACATTTAAAAATTGATTGAAGAATTTTAAGAGGAAGAACTAGAGATGGTAGGAATTCAAGTACGCCACTGTCTACGACAAATTGCAATCTCGGAGGACGTTTCTAAACAGTAAAGTAGACGACGCAAAGGATACCTACCCATTTTATTCGTCGGAATATTCAGGGCTTTCATATTAGGCACTCACGTTGTTGCTTGACTATCACGCGGTTCTGAGTGTTGGCAATCTCAGTATGTACAGTAAACTTTCATTTTGTACGCGCAGTGTGTGACCTAAACATCACAAGTTGTAAAATGTGATTGACTGACTGGAATACGCTTCATATAGTATTTTCCTCTGAAGTACTTATCAAAAGTTGTAGTTTCTGTTGATCGTTTTTTACAGTCTTCTCTTCTTTGTAAAATTGTGTGTAATTGACTGAATTAACAGTTACCTAAAGCAGATTCTCCGTGATTTATTTTTTGATATTTTCCAGCATCTTCACTAGGTTCAGTGAGTTACGGTTTGAAATAAACATCACTTCTATTTTTTCCACAATCATCACCGAAAATCTTTTGTTTATCAGGAAGAGCTTGAGGAGCTTGTACAAGAAAGTCACCAAAGTCTGGTGGTCCTAAAACTGTTTGCCGAATGGTGTGGTCCTTGCAAACGAGCAGCCCCGGAATTTCAGAAAATATCGGAGGAGTATGAAGGTGTTGTTTTCGCTGAACTCAATGTAGAAGAGGTTGAGGTAAGCGTCATTATAGGATTATCTAGTTATTAGTTTCTACTGTGCAACCTATCAGTCAAAAACAGTAGATTCTGATTCCAGCCACTACAGACAGCTACGTCAAGTCGCACACAAATATCACCTTGTAAGGCTGTTTGTAACAATAACCAGTATTTCGGGCGGATTATCTGTCCGCGGTTACACTGAAATAACTTGCTGTCTATATTCACTTTTTATTTACAGTATCGGGACGACTACTGATTGTTGACGACATTTAGAGTACACAGTGTTTGCATGCTGTGCTTTTTTCCGTCTCACTGTTGGTGTCGGGGTATATTTCGCATATGACACTGATTTTTCTCATGGGATGGTGGGTCTCATGTTATCTAATTGAGTTTATGAACACATCCTTTTGGTGTAGTTCACGAAATATTGTGATACGTACAATAAGCTTTCACACATTCAATAAATGAAGGAAACCTGGCCGCGAACAGTTCACAAATGTGGAAGTGAAAAAGAAAGAAGCTTAAATAACAAAACTTCGAAATGTACGCGCTTGTACTAGGTAGTAAAATGCCTATACATTGCAGTCGAATGGCCGAGTGGTGAGTACAAGAGTTGAACAGCTTCTTTGTTGCTCTCAATGTCCTTCAAACGCAATTCAATCGGACTGCAACATTTTGCCACTGGATTCCGTCAACCACATTTCCTGATGTAGCATGCAGCCAAACGCCACTGGACCATCTGTCGAATATATTGAAGCTTCATATGGCCTCTGACATACTGGTGGATCCTTTCAGTCCCATTTTCTCATTCATAAAATGGCTATCTTGCCAGTTTGTTGGGTGCTTAGAGCAGCAGATGACGGGTTAAACTTATTAGCGCACTGCTAAGCATCTGATAAATCAATGGCTTGATTATCGTCGAACCCTATACAGTATTTAAGTAAACTTCGCTGAAAGCGATGGTTTGACCTTTGACTGTGCATGGGATAAGTGCATTTGCTAATTACCGCAAGGCGGGATCCACTTCTTAAGTCCCCAATAATTTGCGCAGCCATTCTTTCCCTGATTGCAGTTGCAAGGTACTGCTTCCCATAAAGTACGAACAGTTTCACCGCATGAGAGAGTATCGCAATGCTGTCTAAATTTCTTAACCATATTTCATTATCGAAAGAATACGATATCTATGACGGCCATGTTAAGAAGTGTACACATTTGCACGTGCGTAATTTAAGCGCAAAAATTAAAGTAATAAAACGACATTTTTACCTTTTCAGGAGGGTTTTAATGGAGCAGTCGAACACCGTTATTAATGTTGGCTATCCACGCCATGGTTGAACTGAACCAAAAAGAGCTTTCAGTCAATTTTGAACCTGTTATATGTATGGCATCTACTTGAGTTTTGTTTGTATGTCAAACCTTAGCTTCACATTTACTCCATGTAACATTTGGCACTTTGTTGTTATAATTGCTTCTGGACAATTACTTGAGATGGCCACTTTCTTCTATGTTCTACATTTTTAAACGTCAAATTGAAGCAATTGCTGCAGAATTGTCCCGACCAACGTATTATACGCGATTATAGAACTAAGCCATATCGACCCGAAGACTCACATGCCAAACCATCTATTTCTTCTCTATCAGTAGAACAAACTGCCACAGTTTCTAACACCTGAGAGTTTCGGGAGCTTTATTATGGTGATAGATATCGTCTTACTTTGAGACTGAATACTATGGATGCTAGGGAACAAACAGGCATGAAAGAAAAAATTGACCAACAGGACAGTTGGTCACAGTGACTTACAATATTAAACAGAATGCATTATATACAACTCCTCGGAAAACACCATATTGCGATTGCCACAGGGTTGGCCATGTTCTTCGTTATACAAAGTGAAATGTTTACCAAAATATGAGCTACTGTGGCAATATATTAGAGCATGTCACAAACCTACCTTACAAGGTATCATGGTGGTCCATTCCCTTCTGCAAGTTCAACATCTCCACTGTGATAGCACAACCTTCACTAACTTAGCGTGGTTTGTGAAAACTTATAAATCGCTACATTTTTGCGTCTTTCGTCTCTTTGACAGTTTTGCGTCTAACTTACCGTTGTATGTGGTATACGTCTACAGCGGTCCGCTGTAACGATTTCTTATTCAGCTCATCTTAGTTGCTCTTATACAATACTGACCTTGGGGTGTCTTGCATAATGAACTAGTTTCCAAGTGCAAGCTAAGCAGCTGCGAGGGTAAATTTGGAGGTACACGTTCATATCACACAATGAACGCAGAAGAAGCACGGTTTTGGGAACAACATTTGTTGCAAGTTGAACATCACTCGATATCGATCGCAGTCTTCGCATTCACATAGATTTCCCAATCAGCATCTTTCGAAAAAATGCACTAGACTTGAGTTTTGTTTTACCTAGAGCAACCGTGTTGATCACTGCGCCCTTGACCTCACATTAAGCAATATCTGTGATAAGACGGCAACGTTAAAAACCGTTCACTTTCACAATCTAATGAAAGAGTTAATTAGGTGAAATTTACAGTATATACGAACCGGCTCTTTGTACTATTCGCTGATGTTTGGCTTGGTTTTGCTTGCTTAGAATATAAACGGGACGTCAACCGGGGTTCTTTACCGTCTAAATTATTTGTACATGTTTATTATTTGAAATAATTCATTTTTTCTCGTTTCCTGATTTACTAGTAGAGGTTGATCTGCGGTGATAACTAGTTACTTCAGCAATGCCAATAAAAGAATACATCGCGAGTTGTTAACAATTCGTTTGCCGTTTACAGCCGTTAACGCATATACCTGTATTTAAAATATGGTCCGCAACAACTACGCAAACGGCCCTCACCCATCTTTACGTTGCATATCACCAGTTCCGATGTAGAAAAAATGTCCTTCAACGATTTGGATCTGGATGGAGCTGGATTGTGAGTAGTGGTTGGCAACGCTTCTGAAGTCGATCTTGAGTCCGGATTGTGCACGATCGCGTCGGACCGGTTGACCAGACCAACAGTGTGACTGGTTTTCTTGAAATGATCTCGTTGAGTGTGGTCGGGTTTCTGCTCATATACTCTATGTCATTGCTGATCAACAAGCGCCCAGTTTGCTTTGGAAGATGTTCAACTGTTCTCTTTCCTGAACGTCGATCTGTTTCGTCCGTGTAGACCTCTCTGCAAGTGAACTGATAGATTTCTTGAAATACAGACCATTTTGATAGGTGGCTGGGCAAATCAGCTGCTGGTTATTGTAAAAGATAAAAACAAACTGTGAAAGCCAAAAGACATTTTTGCAAGATTTCTGCGATGACGGCCTTAGCTGTGACATTACAATTGCCACTATAGATCTTTACACATTTACAATTTAAATCTGATCGCGAAACAAATTACGGTAAAGTGTCTAGCATCTATTGGTGAAAAGACCATGCCATTTGCTAAGGCGGTTACGAAAAAACCCTGTAAGTGAACAAAACTGGCATGTCATTTTTGATGGCTACCCTCCCGGCATATCGAAGAAGAAATAGATGGAATAATTTGAACCGTTAAGCTATGCGCAGTTGATGTGAGGCAGCAGCTGAGTTGGCTGGGTGGTGGCATTAGCGACTGGCATCGATCGACTGAGTGGTTTGGTGCTCAACCCAGTTCGGCATGTGTTCACTAATTCCGGCATGCAACTGGTGTCCGGTTCTGTCAATATGGGTGAATCCGCACCCACAATAATATCGGCACACTACGTGGGATTTGGCGGACGGACACATCAGCTGTTTTGCTGAAGGTGTCGATATACGAACCGTTGTGTAAAACTTAGCAGCTCTAAAGACCTGCTTAACAGCAGTCGAAAGACGGTTCTTTATTAGTAAGTTCATGTTATCACCTTCAAAGAAAAGGTTCACGGCCACCGTCCTTCTAGGTACTTTTACCGTCATCTGTCCCTTCTGAACTAATTGCGTGAATTCGGCGATAAGGCGTGAAGTATAGCCGTTTTCTACAAGCATATCCTGCAAATTATACGTTTCGATTTCCAAAATGTCCGCAGAACAGGTGCGTCAAGTTCGCTCAAATCTGGGCACGAAGCTGTCGAAGCGCAGTTACTGGTCAGTCCATGTGTTCCTTCAGAACATTTACCTTTGGACTGTACCGTCATACTTTCTAACTGTGTGAATGTCATGAAATGACGGTAAACCATCTTGTTCTTCACCAAGTGTTGTACGAATATTATTGTATACATTGTTCTTCACGCTTAACGCCGTCAATATACGCAGTTGTTTGTCCGTTTCGACAAATATGTCAACGAGTTATCTCCTGCAAACTGAGAGCTCACTCAGAGAACTGAAGGCTTGATTTTCACGCCTGGTAACAAAGATCAGTTACTTTTGGTCTCATAGCTACTTCGTCTATTTGTCTACATACTTTACAGTCAAACAGAAAACTTATTTTTAAAGTGCAACATGATTAAAAATGTTGTATTTCCACAGTGAGTAGACCGATGTATATGTGAGGTTCTTCGATGAAATCCAATTGTTTTGCTCAATTGAACGTTCGAAGGTACAACATTTTTGTCCTACATTAATGGCGTCCAATAATTTTATTTATTCAAAACGGTCTTTTATGTTATATTTGCCAAACAAGTTGCGAACTGATTCCAGGAACTTTACCAACCACATGGTCATTTTTTGAGGCGGAGAGTTTGTCAGCAATAAAAGTCTTCGCAGGTGAACGTTTATTTTATGCGTTTTTTGAAGACCACATTGTTGAGGTGTTATATTTCTTGTGAGTTTTAAAATTCAAACCTTAGATTCGTTGACAAATCATCCTTTTCAAAGTGTCTGCATGTCTTTCGTTTATTGCTTTCATATACAGAGAAGATTATCACGATTTCATTCTAATTAAAACTTGAATGGATCATTGAGTAGAGGTGACATCTTGGCTGTGTATTCTATGCAATATCAAATAATTACTCCGGAACTCATACCCGATTGGACAAGGATTATTGTCATTTGACTTTAACGCCTACATAGCAATGCCTTTATTTCTACTTGGTTTATTCCTATTTTGGCGTTCAGAGTGTAAAACTTCGTGTTTCAGGCACTGTGGGTTTTCAGCTGAATTCGCTCCCGTACCGAAAGTATGCTCAAATAAATGATCAAACTGTGTTTCAGTAGGATTAATTGTTCCTGGAGGTACACAACATAAATTCAGTACACATGACAACGCCCTGATTTGTACATTCTACCACTCAGTCGTTGAGGGACTCAAAATGTACTTCGATCACCTCTCGGAATGTTTAGATCCCGTCAGAGTAGGCTGGAGTGGTTGTTCAAACTGATTAACAGACACAGTTTTAGTTTTACGTAGATAATCGTAACAGTAGTTCTCAAACTTAATTCTATATACCAAACAAAATCCATTTGGGACTCTGCGTTCCACGGTATACGGCCAGTCTTTCCGAGGCTACGTCGGTGTGACACTTGGTAACCCTCTTGAGACTGCCTGTAGTGAGCTTCATCCAGCACACTTTAAAGTGTTTGCAGAACGTGGTACAAAAAGTACGCAGACAAATGCAGTGAGGCGTAGGATTCTGTCGACAGCTGAAGCTATTGGAATTCTCCTGTACTACCCACCCCTGTGCGCCTAGAAACGTTTTGTCCAGAGACTGAGTCTGCCATGGCCAACCCCACACCCTATTAGCCTGTCAAGACCCACGGTTCAAGTGGGTACTTGAGTACAGCGTGACATTGGACTGACTGACCTGACTAACCACCCGTTCCCCGTTTACCCTCTCTAATGATTCTCCTGTGAAATTCGTGATACAGTTGTGATGTATTTGGCCTGACGATGAATCACTGAAAACGAGCTTGTTCGCTACACAGTATTTTTCATAAGTGTACTTATGTAAGAAAATCTATCCTTTTAACCTGCTTCTGGATCTTACATCTAAATGTCCTAAGCCCACCAAGGCGATTGGTCAGTTCACTCGGAAGTAGCTTTCATAGAAATGTGAAGTACTCTTTTCTCCTGCTAAATCTGAAAGTGAAGTCAGAAATGCCATTTAATTTCCGACATTGAACAGTTGCAATTTGTCACCTTTGACAGACGAGTTCGAAATGCTGACTTTTTTGATATGATACATACATGGGTCTAGACTGAAATTCTCGGAGTATCTGTGCGTTAACAGCTATCAGTGGAAGCTATTAAATATTGATTGTCCCGAATTTCATTTAGATGCACTCAATAGAAATGAAGTGATGTACAAAGTCTGTCGATTTTAACTCCGTATGCGAATGTCCTACTGCGAGAAATAGTTGGGCTTCTGCGTAAGTTTATCCCAAACCGTAGTTAGTCCCTGCGTACTTTTCGTTATTTTAAAGAACATCTAACGTTACACAGAAAACATTGATTCTGAACGATTACAATACAAAAAGATAGATGATCCAACCATAAGCCATTCAACGGATTCAAAGCTTGCCGACATTTTTCAACGTAATTGAAAACAAACTATCTAATCCTGTTGCTGGTTTCAAATTATATAACGATATCTTAATCTTACCACTTACATTAATTTTGTTGCGAGTTACAACCCCTTCACTTCCCTTTCGATTGAAGTGCTGTTAATGAGTGATTACTATCCGACCATTTATGTATATAAAATGGTGATTCAGACAATGCGCCTGGCTTGGAACCGATTACACTCGCTCATCTCCCTTAAAATGTAGTGGTTACCGTCTCAGTCAATGTTGTCATAGTGATACGAAGGTTTTATAAAGTGACCAAAGAATGAAACAAATTGTTAACATTTTTCGTGAACGATGGATTAGATTAAAGAAACCGGGTGTTTAAGCTATCAATTAATCAACGGAAAATTAAATTGTGCTGTGAATAAATGTTTCAATTAACCCAGTGATAACGACACGTAAATACTATGTTAACATGTCTGCAGCCAACTGCGTCGGTAAAAAAATATTCCTGGCATAAATCTATCAAACAGAGGTGTTGGTAAACATGCATTGTTGAAACGTTTTAATTAAGTTTTCTACTGTATTGCGGTTGTGAGGTAGATGCAGTGTTTGCGATTAAAACAATACTGCATTGTTCAGACTATTACAACACACGAACGCGTAACGGCTAATTTTAAACGACTGTGAAACTTGTTTTAAAATCTGTATTCGGACTGATTATTTGGTAGGATTTTTTAATGTGGCAGGGTTGAATTTATAACGAGATCGTTAAAATGAACGATTTAACCATAGTGAATGAGCATCACCTATAAACGATTTCAGCTTTCCCGTTACTCAAGCTTCTTCATTCATAGAGGAGCATTATATTTCAGTTCCACGGTTATTAGAGTCTGTCAGTATTGCATGTCTATTCCATTATTGGGGGTTAAGCTCCGGCAGCGTTTCAACGAGGCAGCTGTATTGATCAATGTGCTGCTAACTTCATGTTGGGTATAACTAAGGTATTTATGAAAAACGCTGAGATGGCCCTGCCTTCTTGAATTGAGACACAGTCCCTCTCCTGATCTCTTCAATTCAAGGCTTTCAGTTACAGTGACAGAAAAATCCTCAGACTTGCTCAGCAAATATGAGAATAATGACGCGACAGTTCAGTAGGTTGTCTCAGGAGAACATGCATCGGAGTTCAAATTCACGCTGTGACAAGGATGTGTGCTGCTAATGAGAAGGAAACAACTCTAACATTTCGCATCCAATGCTGTTAGTTTAAAAATCTTCATGAATTAGAAAGGCAAAATCAGCTGTGTAACAGTTGTCAGCAACTATGAACGTTTTGGTAATATGTGTGAAACGGAGAAGATCATGTAATAAATACTGATTATATTGGAGACGGGTCACAATAATCCTTTTTATACCTTTTTCAGGCAGGTACAACTGTAACAAACTTCACTATTACAGAGGTAGGAATAGCCGTCGTGGCATTGGATTCATATTTTCTATTATAATTTTAAAATTCCAGTGTTAATTTTTAAGTGTTACCTCTTCTTCTCATGATTAGTCTGCAGCAGAAGATTACGAAATCACTGGAATGCCGACATTTCTCGCCTTCAAGCAAGGTGAAGTGGTCGATCGCGCTATCGGTGGCAACACTGACTCTGTGCGTAAAATGATTGAAAAGCTGAAGTGAATCGCATCACTGTCTTCATGTTTAAATCACTACATTTATCTCAGTCTAGTTGGCCACCATGGTTTCATTTAGTCTTTGTGTGCATTTTCCATGTTTTGTGCCGAATTCTAATTTCACTCAAAACATTCTTTCAGCAACATAATCACTGTCATTGAAGATTTAAAACCTACTTCTCATATAAGATTTGGTAGTTTCCTAATTTGTCGTTTTTATTTTGCTTGAATCTTGTTGAAGAAAAGTTGATTATTTTCTCTATCTTTCTCTGTCATCCGAAAGCGGTGTACTGTTGTCTATCATAATTTTTTCAGTCATAGAATACACTATTACTTATCTTCTAGTTTTGTTCTGAATCGATTATTCGTGTATTGTTCTGTGTCCCAGTCTTAGAGAGCAGTACACCCTTAGTTCACAAAAAGATTGTTCTCTGGCACGACAGTGTGAGAGAGAGCAAATCGCAAGTGAGATCAAAAGAAAGACAAAAGTCCGTACATGAAACCTTTATGAGTAAACCGAGCATTCAACATCAAGGTGCCTTCAACATGGAACCAAACATTTGAGCTGTGTGTAACACGAATAATTAATCTACAGTACGCTTGCCAGAAAAACAATAGCAATATTCATACAATAAATCAGTTTTCTTTTGAACTCCAAACGTAAACTGAGTTACGAAAAACGTAGTCAGTGAGACGGTTGAAACCTGCTGTGATCAATGCACCCTAATTCCTCCAGGTGAATTTTACCTGTCATGTATTACCCACTATTCGTAGTTGACTTACAATTTTATTGATGTACGTTAACAGTGGAACTCAAGAATATCCATGTGGTTCTATGAACACCCCTTTATGAATTCTTATTCGTCATGGTTTCTCAGATGGCTTTGCTGTCCTATGAAGCGACATATTAGTAACGTTCTTTAGTTTACATGAATTGTCATCGCTTAAATGGTACATCTATCGAATGACGTGAACTGTAATAAACCAAATGATTCTGATTTCCTTTATATTTGGAATCCCCACGGTTGCACGATAGTTTTTGGATCGGGTTTCTACTCCAAAAATCAGGTTCTTGCAATGAAATAACCGGTTAGAACCGAAGTTTAGTTTTTTCGACAACCCTTGTATGAAATGCCAGTTACATTGTTGCATGCTGGAGTACCGGTTGATCTAACCATGCCTGTCTTGCTGTGCTCCAAGAAAGTTTTGTGATCTATAAGTTGAGAAACTTCTTTTTTTGCCAGACATTTTATCCAACTTCGCATATGTGTACACTTGTTTCGATGCGCTGCGGTCTTTATAGTCCCGAATGTAAATCGGTTTAAATCAATCAGATTTCAGTAGATAATCGCTGAAGCTGTTTACAGAGAATCACGTGATCAGTTCGTTTTCACATTTATCGTTTCAGACGTGCTACTTTTTGAAGATGGTAGGAATGAGCTGAGCATACGTAGATGGTAAGCAGTTGAGGATTGTGACTGATGTAAGTTGTGCATCACACCTAGTTGTCCATGACTTTCACATTTTGATTAACACTGAGTTAAAAACAATCATACAAATCTGGGTTGTTCACATTGCCCGAGGTTGAACTCTGGATCATATCTTTAGGAAATGACCGTGTTTATTACTGGATATCCGAATTCAAGCTAGACATAACCGACTTTTCGAACGGTTTGTCACAGTAGTTTGCAAGTAATGCATACCACTGTGAATCACTCAGTTTTATTGAAATTCAAAGGGGGTCATGTGAAACTAGCCAAGAAATATTGATCAACCGGTTGGCTGAGGACTATTGGTCGTGAGGTTGTCGACTAAGTGTAACAGTTCATTTATTCAGTTCCTCAAGATGGAAAAAGGATGAAGACTTCAGGATGCAAGCATCTCGTTTAATCTCATCAGTCGATTACATAAAACATTCAGTTATATAGGTTAAGCGAGTAGCCACAAAAAATGAGGTGAACGAACATTACATGGAAGCAATCAGGGTTCACGGCCAGGGTAATGAAGTTGGTTGCGTCATCACCTTTTGTCAACAGAACAGAGGGGCGGTGTGTGAAGCTTGATTAGCAATACCTCCGAGAACGTCAACAACCGAGGGTTGTGAATGCGTAATAGTACAACTAACGAAGTGACGGGGTCAACCACACGACCTGTTGCGGATTAGGGCTTTGCGCTCAAACAGGCCGAATGACCGTGTACTGACTCGTGCTGAGTCATTGTTTAAACTAGCCACTTAGGGATTTGCTCCACCTTCCTCTGTCGTAAGTTTTGGTCAGTTCTGCCAAAGTATGGATGACCGCAACTACAGGTGAAATGATAGATGACATGAGAAGCAGAGCTTTTCGACAGAAAATGATTGAGGCAGTCGAGACTCATTCGGCGGGTAGAAAGCAACAAACGCAATTTGGCCGCGGGATATGTGCGATCAATGGCAGTGCTCAACTTTAGACTTACATCGGTAATGTTGTGGTCTCCTGTGTAAGGGAGGTTGATTAAAACCTGCCTCCTCAACGTTGATTATGATTACGGGTTAGCCACTCTTTCCTTGCGATGAATTTTCATAAATTTGATTGGACATCTATCGGCAAGCAAGACATTCCTCAAGAGCTCCTCTTCAGAACTTAGGCGATCGGTTTTGCACACCTTCCTTTACTCAATGAAAAATCGTTCCTGTTAGGCCGGCGTGTTCGATCGCAGAACATTTAATCGCAACAGGTCATGTGGTTGACCCCGTCACTTCATTAGTGGTACTATTACGCATTCACAACCCTCGGTTGTTGACGTTCTCGGAGGCATTGTTAATCAAGCCTCACACACCGCTCCTCTGTTCTGTTGAGAAAAAATGCTGACGCAACCAATTTCGTTACCTTGGCCGTGAACTCTGATCGATTCCATGTGATGTTAGTTCATCTCATTGTTTTTTCGCTACGCGCTTAACCTATATAACTGAATGTTTTATGTAATCGACCGGTGAGAATAAATGAGATGGTCGCATCTTACAATGTATGTCTCCTTGCCGTCTTGGTGAACTGGATAAAGAGAACTCAATGTTTCAAAGTTTATTCATTGTGCTTTCTTTGTAGATGGCCTAATGACCTAGGTCTTATTCATGATCAGTTTTGTTTGTATATCTATGTCACACAAGGTGATTGGTCTTGATGTGAGATTGGAAAAGCAGTCGGCGTTCAGTTCTGTCTTTGCAAGAATATACATTACAGATAAACTTTGAAAAAATAGAAAATAAAATCTGATGTTTTTGTTCGAACAACACTGGTTGAAAAGTCCATAGGAACACTAACACCGTGACTAAATGCGAATGATGTATACGTTGTATTCTCTATCACTTGTGACGTGTTGAGGCTACAGTACTGCAGGCGATACCCATTTAAGTACCGTTATTTAATCGTCTCACTTTTACGGTTTTAAACTAAAAAATATTTACACGAGAGATAAGGATGATGTGGATGGGTTATGAGAAGACAACTACTGATCATCAATGTTCAATCAGCCGTTTTATCCTGAAAATGTAACGGTATTTTCGAGTAAAGTAATTGTCATATGGTTATTTTATTGTTTTTTTGTTCTTCAATATTATGCTCATGTTCCATTAAAATTAGCAAAACTTGCTTGTTTATCTACTGCATACACAATGTAAAATTTGGAACCAACTATGATTTGCTTACCATTGTACCAACTAAGTGGTCAGTATGATTACCATTTCTCCATGGCAACCTTCACTGAGGTAACTCAAAACAAACACTGAAATGGGTGGGACACGTTGATAAGTATTTCTTCAACAAGGTGCGTTAATTACAGAGTACTCGTCTTTTGAACAGCGATTAAATGAGCCCTCACTTTTCTAAGCTAAACATAATTTTGACGGACAGATGTAGTTATCCCGACCTTCAGGATATCCACGTTTCTTTGCATACATTCTAATAATGAGCCAACTGTAAATATGATATTGTCGTATAAAATGCAGTCTCGTTTGTGAGTAGTATATCATGTATATTCGGGAACTAAAGGGCAATTCTGAAAGCCAGGAGGACGAGGGACCAGAACTGACTATTGAAGCAGTGTGTACGCATTATAGACAGATGATGACCTGGCGTAGACAAATAAAATCGTTCACGAAGAAGTTGATCACTGTAGATCGGGTTCTTCTCTCGCGCTCGGGACCTCGCGATTCACAGAGTTGGTGGCTTGAGACGTTTGGTGAAATAGAGACTAATCGAGCTCAGCGACGTGAATGTTGTCGTTGTTTGGTCGAGTTGTTTGTGAAGTGAGTGCACTTACTGACGCGAGACATTGAAAGTCGTAAGGAAGCTTGCTGATGACGCCTTGCTTTCACTTACAGCTCGGTTGTTTGTTTGCTAGGTGTAAGCGCCTTGATGTTGTATGGTTGAATATAAACGTAGCTATTTTTAGCAGTTAGGTCCCCATTTCCTTCTTTTTCTTTTCTCCCACCATATAGGTTTTTTTCCTTTGTGATTATGGGGCAGTTAGGCATTAGTGTGAACCACTGATGTATTGCTGTCTATGATTACGATGATGATGGTGATGATGATGATATCTCATCAAGCCAGTGACATTTCTCTGCTGCTTAATACTTTAGTCATGCAAATGAGTGCATGCGTTTGTTATACTATGTTTTCATATAACATGTACGGGATTTTACGCAATAAGCAACTACACCAGTTTATCGTCTTTCGCGGTCGCAACCATAAGATATCAAGTTCCGTTGACTACTACTCAGTTGACTGGTAAGTAATATAAAAGATGTTTTAATCTGTGAGAAACTCGGTTGTAAAAGGTGTAGTCTTTGGCTAGACTAAAACCAAAGACGATAATAGCGTGCCTCAACTTACAAAGTGTTGAACCGGTATATCTCGTAGTACTAAACAAACGTACATACCTCTCAGTTTTCGAGTAATTAAAGGCTGTTCTTATACACATCACCACTTTGTTGTGCAATAGCGAATATTCCTTTTGGACCAAAATTTTGAAGCAGCTTTTGATGATAATCTTTTTATACTTACTGGCAAAGTTACCATAGACCAATGAATTCGTAGACGGGCATATGTATTTTTGATGGCAGAAGTCACACTCGAAACTGCAAAACTCGTTTTATTTCCTGGTTACGGATAAGCTGCAGGTTACGGGTCACATTCTGTTTGAGAAATTAACCGTAGTATATTATAATGTAATCACAGACTCCTTAGAGCAAAGGATAAACAGGTCGTGATTGTGGGCTTAGAAAGTATCGCTAATAATTAATGTTTCACTGTGGATTCCATACGTCCTGGTGGATTAAGCCGTTAACTGAGTCCACAGTGTGACAGTCCCGAACTCCTAGTTTGGCATCTTACCTCAGTTAGCACAGCATTGCCGCGTCTGTGTATGCTTTTTCTGTAGCTGATTCAAATGTAGCCGAAGTCCATAGTTTTTGCAGTTAGGTCCTCTCTTAATATCACCTAGAAAGTGTTTTGAACTGGGAACTGGACCTCAACATACAAGTGCTGAAGTACTGAATCATGTGCATGCACTGTGTTATGTATTGACCAGGTATTAAACTTATCAGAGTAGAAGGAAGACAAACGTTGCGAGATGCTGACAATTCACTCCCGCAATGTTTGTCTTTTTTATTGCTTTTCTGATTAGACGGAGGGACGCAGTGGGTTATAATATGAAATTGTTTTACAACAGTCAACATTGAGTGCGTCAGCGGAAGAGTTCAACACACGGAAAAGCCCAAACGATTAGTAGCTGTGGTGGTCTAGATGTATGACTGAGCCCCAGTAGTCTACAGTCTGAATAGGAGAGACTGTATCGGCAATTACGAGACAGAAATTCTTCAAAAACCTTCCGCTACAACTTTGAAAGTGTAAACTGCGGTGTAACACATGCGCATCATATCTGAATGTTGTGTACCGTAAAACTGCTTAATTTAAATGTGCCCTTTAACACAAAGTCTGCGGGTGGACAAGTGAATATTTTGCCTTCAGGAAGAGACACCATAAGATGACTGAAATAGTTTGCCCACTTGTTTAACGCGTAATGAGTCCCTTGCTCATACTGATGCATTGCTGTATCTGGTTAGATCCTTGTTTGGAATTTCCAAGTTACTGTGGACTGAAATGATTAAACTTCTAACACATTTTCCTCTGTCTGGTTGCTTGCCCCTTGCTCACGAAAAGAGATTAAGTTCGTTTACGAATGAATATTTTGGATCAAGACATCATTGAAATTTGAGCCATTTTTGCCTACGGCCCGCATTAACTGGCAAGCTGAACTAAAATACGTCCGTCCAAACCAATGATGACCATTTATCAGTCGGTTCTATATATACCTATGTATCAGCAACATCACCGGATATCGACAGGAACATGTGCGCTCTTTCTGAATATGAAGACCATAATGTGTAAAACAAGTCGCTTTTCCCTGCGCAACGTTTTGAACATCTTTTGCTATATTGGAAAAGTTAACTTAATAAATGAACAAGGTTGAAACTGTGAGAAATGGCGAAACAATTGAGAAATACGGCAGTTGCATATGATGACTGCTAAAGATCGGGTGGCATCAGAAAAATATGCCAAAACGCATAATCTTCAGTCTTCACTGATCAGGTGATAGCCTGTTTCAACCAGAAGTTCGGTTGAAGTATCAAAACCATAAATCATTGCATAGGGACGCATTTAGAATTCGTTTAAATAAATCAGTATTTCCAAAAGAAGACGGATAACTGTCTACATACTGTAAGCAAGTGTACAGAACTGTGGAGGTCTATGAAATCATAGGTAGGTGGTAACAGTTGCGATCGGACTTACTGTTATCAGTTTCTGTATGTAATACACTGTTGGCATAATCTGGTAAAAATCAGCTAAATATTTACTCGAATATCATGTTCTTGTTCGTCTAATGTGTCCATTTAAACGAATTCAGTTTATTTGTGAGAAAAATAAAACTATTCTATGCGTAGCTCTTCCATCCTCTTATCAAGTCAACTGATGGTTTTGTACAGTGGCCCGCATGTTCGGTAAGAATGGAAGTCGTCTGAACTCGGTTAACCCAGACCTGAAGTGTTAACTGACTACGAGCAAGGTTGATCGTCAAGTGAGCACATTCTAGTAAACGACATTACAGTTAACTTTCGGCAAAACAGAACACTAATAGTTTTATGATTTCTCCCAAGTAGTATATTAGTTTAACTTTACAGAGTTTGAACCGGGAGTAACTTAATGTAGTACATCTATGATTAAAGTATATAACGAATATACAAAACCTGCTATGTTTGAACACATCGTCTGAATCTTTTTACAATGGAATATCTCAGACGTGATTCAGTTCTTGCTTATTCGCCAAAAGTACAAACTGAAAGAAAATGAGAACAAATTTGAGTTGGACAGTTTTAAGAGATAGCGGAAATCGGGGGGTATTTTCGGTTTTAGAAGTTTAGTAGTAGTGGTAGTAGTAGTAGTTGTTGTTGTTTCCACAAGATATTGGCCGATCGTAGGAATTCGCGTTTGCAATTGCCCGCTCTCCAGTTTGCATTCCTACATCGTGACGGTTGCCTTGAGGCGACCTCCCTGCTTCATGCGCTGCTTAGGAACTCATGTACCACGTCTTCAAGTTTGTGTGCGGACTTTATCGACGTGTCCAAAGTGTTCGATTCTATCTCACAAGATTCAACCATCAGATCGGCCCGAGCCTTCGGTGCTCCTCCATCTCTAAAACCATACATCGCCGAATCCTACATGAATGCTTCCGCCACGCTCAATGGCCCCGTTCTACGGTCCCAGCGTGATGTTCGCCAGGGCGACCCATTGTCCCCGCTTCTATTCATTATGGCAATGGATGAGGTGTTGGAACTAACT
>JTDE01003602.1:54246-72936 GCA_014338405.1 Paragonimus skrjabini miyazakii
TGTGCCCTGAAGAGCTTTTTGATTTTGTGAGACTGATCGTTCGCCTATTTTCTTTGCATTATTTTTCATATATTTTATTTCCCATTCTAAAACTGTTCAGCATATACGTCACATATAACTTTCCATTTGATGACTGGCCCATTAACGCTTGCTATTCTTGTGAGAGGAATTGTCAATTGTTGAATGTTGCCAACTATGCAACGTCTCAAATTTGACAGATAGCTGGTTTTCGCATTCAACTTTTTTATATCCCTGTTGCTTAATTTTGGTGTCACCGATTGTTCTTTCCTTGAACGAAGATGTGTATAATTGCTCTTCAAAATAAACGATATAGTAGTAGTATTAAGATTGTGAGTAATAGACAGATGGAGGAATCTAATCAAACAAGAAGCTTAACCAGAATCGATTAACTATACTACAAGTATAGTTCAGCATATGGCCAACAGTAAATGACTAACGGCAAACGGTAGGTCTGGCATATCATCATTCTGCCGCCATGACCACCATAACTAAGCAATCGGGGCGTGTGCATCAAGCCTTGACTTGGAATCTTGCGTACCAGACTGCGTTAGATTATTCCGGGTTTAACGCGCCTGGAGATCAAAAGAGTGTTTTATACATGTCAGGCGGATCAAATGACGATACAACTTTGACCATTTCCCCTGGTTGGCTGCCTGGGTTGGATGAAAGCATGCATTTCAACGGGTGAGGAGATCGGTGGATTCTATCTACTGAGATTGAACCGCTTGTAGCTTATTGAAATTGCACTGAGGATCATCTCAGTTAACGCTACTTATCTAGTTAGGAAAGCAACATAACTCGTTAGGTGACTCGTTGTTGTACCTCCCAATTTAGAATAATATTTTCACGAGTTAAAAACTTCCAGGTTTACAAGGTTACCGTCAGATGAGGGTATATCATCGAGGTGACCCTAGGTAAAACCCACGACCGAGTGACTTCAGATGAATTAATGATCAAATCAAGTGGAGAACTCGGTTTTCTAACCAAAAATGAACACGTTAGAGTCAGGTTAATATTGACAGAAACAGCCGTCTCTTGACCCAGTTTTGGTTAATAGCAACCAGTTTTTAAGCACCAAGAAGGCAGTCATTGCTGCCTGAATTCTAGAGAGACGCTGCCACGTAGTTAGACGGATTGAATAGGAGTCTATTCCCCCTTAGCCCAACGATGTAAAACAATAAAAATTGCTAGTCAGTTTATATAATTACCTCATTACTTACTCTCAGCGAACAGTTTTTGTCAACAACATAGACTACTGACGGAAAATTGATAACCTGTTGAAAGTCGAGCAAAAATAAAACAAAGCAGCACTTCTCTAGTTTAGATTCCTGTAACCTACTTCAATACCTTTTTACATATCTGTTTCCATTTCAGGCACAAGATTTTCCACTACATGCAAATGCAAATCACTTTGGTGCATTAGAATTTCCACGTTAGAATCATGGACGTGAAGACAAGAACGCGATTGGTCTAGCTAACCGGAAGGGACAACCAATCTTAATTCATCATCATCATCATCATCATCATCATAACAACCATGAGCCTGACCAAAAGGTACTGTGGTTCGGGCTGCCGTTCACCTCAACTTTGACGTGGAATATCTTGGAGGAAAACGTTACTAAGAAGGTTGAAAATTATTAAAACAAGTCTAAGCGGAAGAACTAGAAATGGTATGGATACAGGCACGCCATTGACTGCGACACACCGCCATCTTGGATAGCGTCTCTAGCCAGCGGTTTGAGTGATCACGAGGACCCCATCCAGGCAGGCGACACCTACCCACTTTGCTCAATGGAACAGTCAAGGTCTTCATATTTTGTGACCACGTTGTTGCTTGACCACCACGCGGTATTACCCTATTGTTGGTGGCCTCAGCATATAATGCCTGGTACGGTAAACGATTAGATAACATACGGAGTACGTGACCCAACCATCGCAAGCTGTGCAACGTAATTAGTTGACCAATTGATCGTGCATCCGGAGCGTTCATGAATACGCGCCGGCGAACGGCCACATTGCTTATGCGATCAGTCCACTTAACGTGGGCCAATTGGCTGAGACAACGATGGTCAAACACGGCAAGCCTGTTGATATCTTCTTTTTGAACAGGCCACGTTTCCGAACCATAAAGCAAAATGAAGCGCACACATGCATTATATACCCTTCCTTTCAGCGATAACCGGATGTCTTTTCGACGCCACCGATGACGCAGTTTGGCAAAGGCTGCTCGTGCCTTTGTAATCCTCGCTGATATCTCATCAGCAATACTATAGGCTGACGAGATAGTGCTACTCAAATGTGTGGAACTATTCACACTCTCAAGCGGATTACCTGCAATAAAGAAAGTAGGAGTGAAAATGCCCCAGTCTTGAAGCAACACTTTGCACTTCGAAGGTGCGAAGTGCACTCCATAAAAACCAGCCCGGTCACTCACCTTGTTCAACATGATATGCATGTCTTCGGCAGAGAGACTAATTAAGAAAATGTCGTTCGCATACTCCAGATCGGTCAATCTAGCGCCAGGAGGAAGCCCAACACCACGCCCACTGGACTCCTGAAGCGCACCCTCCAGAATCTCGTCCATGACAAAATTGAACAGGAAGGGGGAAATCGGACACCCCTGATGAACACCACTAGAAGTAAAGAACGCCCAAGACAGTTGTCCATAAACTCTCACCCTGCTTGCAGAGTGAGCATACAGTGATCTCAACAGATTCACGTATTTCTCTGGTACTCCCTTGCGGAGAAGCCAGCTCCAGAGAACGTTACGAGCAACTGAATCGAAAGCAGCCTTCAGGTCCAAATAGACCACGACTGTCGGCTGTCTGTAACAGTGCAGATGTTCCAAAATCCGTCGCAAGGTAGAAATATGATCAACGCAACCTCGGCCGAATCGGAATTCTGCCTGTTCTTCGCGTATCTGACTTTCTTTGGGCTTAGTGAGCATTGGCTACTTTGATAGAGGAAGTGGTGCGGGTTATTCGTGGAGTGTCAACGGCTTTCTTTAATGAGAACGGGGTTAGCGGTCAAAGTGGAACACAGATCATCTAACTCTGTCCCTACTAATTCATCAGACTGAGGGCCCGCATTGATTCCTTTGACATGTAAAGGGTTGCGAATGGTTAGAAGTATCTTTAGATCTCACGTCCAATAGGAGTGGGGTTTAGGGTTGTGGTAGACTTCTAGTTGTAATATGACAGTGGACCAGTTTGTGAGAAAATTTTCAGAAAACAACAGTTTAGCGAACAAGCTTGTTTTCGGTTATTCATCATCAGGCTAATTACATAACAATTTATATGAAACAGAGTTGTCAGGGCAAAACGGACAAAGACAAGTAGCTAGTTTGGGTGAGGTCGCACGACCAGGCGTTTATCTGAACCTATCCATGAGCACCATCCAGCCTGGATCAGCAGCGGAGTCACCAAGACAATTACGAGCGCGATTGTGTCACACCTTGTTGATACACAATATACTATCAACCTGGATTCCTGCTTCCGTCCGATTTACCGAGTCAACGCCAGTCACTCAAAAGCTGTAAGATGCCGAATTTAAGCCACAATCGAAGCGATTGAAATTCGGTTAAGAAATCCACCCTTGTGCGCACAAAAGCGCTTTGTTCAGGCGGCGAAATTGCCATGACCAACCACACACACCATGACCGATCAAACCGTCATGGTTCCAGTGGCGCCATAATGGTGACGTAATCGTACCAAAACGTTGTTTCCGTGTATGCCGATGACGTGTCTGACCACACCCAAACTAGCCACTTGTTTTTATCCATTTCGCCTTTGACAACTCTGTTTCATATAAATTGTTATGTAATTAGCCTGATGATGAATAACTGAAAACGAGCTTGTTCGCTACACTGTTGTTTTCTGATGACTACCCTGGGGATTTTTAATCATCTAAAACGTGTCAAAGATCCAACTGTGCTTCGTGGTCTCAACAATTTTGTAAAGTTTAGCACAAAACTGGCAGGAAAAATTGTCATTAGTTCTCTTGTATACATGGCTGACGGACGCAATTACACTCGGATCAGTCCCGAAACACGCAGACGTATTATCGAAGCATTCGAAAGGGGCGATGACTGGCTCATGGTTGCCCTTCTGAACGGAGTCAAGTGTAATAGCACTTACATGTGACTTCATGTGGATCACATCCGTTACGAAGCTCGGCCTCGCAAAGGACATAGAAGCAAGATTCTGACAGAATCTGAGATTGATATGTTGTTGGAGTGGATTTTCATAGACCCGACGGTGACACTGCAATTTTTGAGATTGCGCGTCAATACTGAGTTTGAGAAGGAGTTATCAAACACAACGATCAGTTGATACTTAGATGGCCGATGCATAACTGTCAAGAAACTGTGCCAAGTGTCCGCTGACATGAACTCAAATAAGAATTTGGAGTTATGGCAACTGTTTGCATATCGACTGATGGAGTGTTATGCAAATTCAAAGACTATTTGCTGGATAGATGAGACAAATTTCAATTTGATCTGTACGAGGTCAGTGGGACGTTCACTAAAAGGAACGAGAGCATGCGTCGCTGTAACAAACAGCCGAGGCCGTAATCTCCATTTGAACTATGACATCAAGCTCGATAGTGGGCTATACGACGAGGCGATGAGCATACACCAGCAACGATTGCAAGGGCTGGCTACGAACCCTGCTAGATCAGTTGAGGATCAGTACACCCATATCAGACATTGTGCTAATATGCGACAACGCACCGTGTCACACTGACCTGGAAAGTGTGTTTACTGAGGAGTTATATAATGGAGGACAACTCTTACGACTGGCACCCTATTCGCCCATGTTGGGTCCAACTGGGAATGTCTGGAACATGATGAAAGCAAGAGTTAAAAGGCAACTACAGGTGCGCCACGAGACAATAATAAACAGAGATCCTCAGGGTGTGCAAAGTCAACAGGAATGGAGAATGTAGACCCTGGAAAGAGTTGTTATCTCTACTCTGTGCGACGTAACCGGGGACAATTGCGCTGGCTTTGTTGGTCATGCTGGACGATGCTGTATGCAGGTGATGAATGGTGAAACCATGGGATCTTAACCATAAACGCACATCTTCTCAGTGAACGACGAATGCTCTTTTCAGTGCACTTCCTACTTTTTGGAAGTTAGCCCTGATTAAACTAATGCATAGCCTACGAGTGTGCCTAGAATATGCAAGATTTTTGTTTGTTGTTTGGGCGATTAAGAACAACCGAGCTATCCGCATACTTGACGAGTTGGAAATGCCTTTGCGACGGAAAACGCTAAAACAGTGTTTCGTAGGTTTTAAAAGTAGCATGACTGATGGGTAAAATTCACGGGGAATACGACCAGTTGGTGGCTATTCCCATTCATTCGTATTGTTCTACCAACTTCACTGAGTTTGTGATAAACGGGATGACTAACTCGCAAATGAGCTATTAAATACAAAAATGTGTTATTGTAGTTTTCCTCAAGGTACTATTCACGTGAATGGATGATGTAAACGTGCGACAAAATGCAACCACCGGATTTTAGTGACCGCGATCTTGGAGGGATCTAAGATGTGGAGATGCAAGTAACATCTACACAGACTTTATATTAGTTCATTCAAGTAGCGGTAGAAAAACATGAATGTTTTTCTGTAACGAAAGGCGTGTAGTGGGTCTTCTTTATTCCATGTTGCCAAACGATTCCCAGTCCAACGGTTACCTCATAATGATAGAATAACGCAACTGGTTTTGTTCGGTTGATTTCGGCCTTGATGACCATGAACATAATATGAACTTTGTTCAGTGACACCCCCCACCCTGTGGTCGCCAGGTTAGTTCGAGAAAGAAGCCTGTGTCTTCACCCAGTATCACTCATTAAATGGTACCCTGGCAGCTGGGTCTGATATTTGGTTGATCTCACTTGGAGTTAGCAGCCTAACCACTCGCAACACTTTACTTGTCAAAGGAAACAATACGGTCCGCAGTTTGATGAATTACTAGGGACAGGGTTAGATGATCTGTGTTCCACTTTGACCGCTAACCCAGTTCTCATTAAAGAAAGCCGTTGACACTCCACGAATAACCCGTACCACTTCCTCTATCAAAGTAGCCAATGCGAAGTGCTCTAATTAAGATTGGTTGTCTTTTTCGGTTAGCTAGACCAATCAAGTTCTTGTCTTCACGTCCAAGCTTCTAACGTGGAAATTCTAATGCACCAAAGTGATTTGCTTTTGCATGTAATGGAAAATCTTTTGCCTAAAATGGAAACAGATATGTAAAAATGTATAGTCGCAATGGTGGGTTTCTTCGTGCCTAATCGGAACAGGCCCATCAACAACTCTATTAATCACATCCATTCTGAAAGTTGAACGATCGTGAAGTTGCAAACAGGCTGTGCCAACTTTTCAAACGATTCCACTAAACTATCCAATCCGCTCTGCAAAGTCCATTTGAAGTTCGTCAGTGGAAGTGAATATCTCTGCCCCACCAATTTACCCAAACTTTTAAATCTTGCAGACCAAGTTGTAAGTCCCTATTCACCTGCTTCCCGTTGGCTATCTTGCAAAGTCGCTTCGAAGCCGTCCACCTTATTTAAGTGAACACTGTTGTATGATAAGAAGTTTCGTTGTGAGTAGTATACTACTCATAAGTAGTGTTACCCAAAGGCAACGTTCAGGAACAAAAGGGCAAGCTGCGAATGCCAGGAAGACGGAGGACAAGGAGAGACTATCGAAATAAGTTATACGCGCTCGAAAAAAGTTCCACCAAGGCGAATGGCAGTGACGGATGTGAATGCATATCTAACTTGCAAATGAGTATACGCGTTTGTGGTTTGATTTTTGATATGACCTGTACGGGCGTGTGCGCAATAAACGATTTCTCAGGCCAAGCGTCTTTTACGGTCGCAACAACACAATTGCATTGTAAGCTCTAAAAGTAGACAGTGTAAGTTTGACGTGAACGTCATTTTTGTCGTAGTCATTATCAAGGCTTTTAACTTCACTGTTCGTAGACTTACAGGAGTAGGGAAATACGGTCAACATCACGTCTATTATTGCGCCTATAACATTTGCTGCGTCCGAGGTCTCCGATAGAGCACAAAAATGGATGGACTTTATGACACTGAAAACCTTTCCAACTCCCTCGGGTTCATTGGTAAGATATTCGGTATTAGGTTATAGGAATCCAAGGAAAATTACAACAGAGTACCTTTCTTGTACGTCTCTCTTCAGTGACTGAGTACTTTGTGGATTTCCCATTTCGGAAGATTGATCGAGTTTGACAAATAAGTTGAAATGAATGTGAAGACACAACTCCCCGTTTCAGGCTTTGAATACTCCAAAAAGTTCAACGAGATCTAGTTTGGTTTTCTTAAATCGATCTGCATGAGACCCAGTATTACCAAAAACATTGTTGTCGAACGTCAGGCCAAGCTAATCAGTAGCCATGTCTTGCGTAAAATTATCACATACAAACGTCCTGATGCTTAGTCTGAATTATGTTTGTAGGCAAAGATAGCCTGTCAACACTCGTTGCTTAGATGGTAGACGGGTCACCTCTAGCATCCCAGAAGTGCTGATGATATATTGCATTATCACAGTAATTGATTCCCATTAAAGCTGCCGGCCAAATGTTTGGCTACAAAAAGGGCCCAAAATGGGGCAAATGAAAACCGAAATCACACAATGTTCACTGGTCGATGGGGAATAAGCTAACGAAAACAGGTGGATCTAGGTGAAGACGGGGTCTTATTAACAGTGTTGAACAAGAGCAAATTCATTAACTATGCGATAATTGTCATGGATAAAACGAAAGCTGAGAGCTACATTTTTTGTGTTCGGTCTTAGAACAAGGTCCATCCGCGTTGTGCACTGCCCGCAGAAAAGGTAAAATAAACTATAACTGGCATTCTACAGACAAACCGAACATAATTTAGCGAATTCAGCATGCAAGATCGCCCCGAATGTAGAACGTGAAACATATCAAACAACAGTTACTAAACCCAACAGCAGGTTTTGAATGTCGAAAAGTTACTGTGTGAAGTTAAATAGACTCTAGATACATCTTTCACCTATCAGCACTGATTTCTCTGTTAGCCTTCCAGAAGATGATGCGACCTACTACCTTGCTTCACAATCAGTTGCCTTGAATAGCTACGTATTTCTGGACGTGCATTAGTTATCCCGTCCTTTGGCCAAGTACATCGAGAAGTAGATATGTCAGATTTGCTGAGATATTGAACAAGATCATGAAAATCTGCATTCATACAAGGTAGCTACAACGCTGCTGGATCCAGATCTCCTAATCTCGAGGTTAGGCTTGCATCCACAGCTTTGTGCACTAACTTAATTACGTCAACAGGTCGTATACAAGGAACCAAAATAAACCAATCTATAACAGGTCACCTGTTTCCAGTAGCGTATAAGTTTAAGGATCACTACATCCAGTAAATGTCCGAACTTCGTTAGATATAATTCCACCTCAGTTAAACAATTGTTTCCTGCCTCAAAATTCGGCAATGGGTCGCCGACACCGTCTGATGAATCCTATTATTCTCTCCTGCACTTTTTTCCAACAATTATCTTTAGATGCTTTTCAGTTTAATAACTCGACAAACAATCGGCCATTTTAATTTGTGTAGAAGCTAGCAGACTGGTCAGTATTGAGTCGGCTCCAACATATCTGAAGCCAGTATCGTACAGTTTTGTGGTGAACATGAGTGAAATGTTTCGTCTCTCTATCAGTTACACAACTGTTTTACTATCCCAACATCCTGTAGAATTAGTATATACAGTCTAATAATACGTGTTCTGTGTTGTCGCGCCATATTGTGTCTTGCAATTTCTATACGTTTGGTTGCTATTCAATTAAATTCAGTTCTAATCTTCACAATATGGCAGTTGGCGCTCTTGACGAACTTCAGTATTACGAATGTGATAACTTGGAGCCTGTAGTATGGAGTGTAAAATTGTTACGAGAATGACAAAGTAGCGAACAAGACTTGTTTTTTGTGTTAGATCATCAGGCTAATTACAATACAATAAATATGAAAACAGTAACTGGGGTGAGTTAGAAAAACGGTCAATAAAGGTTATGGATGGCTTGTTTGCTATCAGTTACGCAATCACTGTTTCGAATCGTGGATTTCATTTACTGTGACCCAGGGGAGATTATGTGTCCGCACGAACTTCTTCTGAGCACAGAGGTCGGGGTTGCGGAATCGGATACTAATGGCCTCGGCAACGACCAACATTCGGTATCTCACCATCTTTGATCGATTCCTTGGCGCTCGGTAAACAATCTGAAAAACGGCTTTCATATAGATTGAACATCACCCACAATTGATCGCAGCTGTCGCATTCCCATAGACTTTCCAGTCGGCCCCTTTCGAAAAGAAGCACTAGACTCGAGTTTCGCTCTCATTAGAGCTCATCAGTAGTGCATATCATCGCCACTGCCGGGACTTGAACCACGGACATTCAGTTCATGAGGCAACCGTGTTTACCACTGCGCCATTAATGGCGCAGTGGTAAACACGGTTGCCTCATAGCGGAACGAAACTATCAATGTGAATGTATTGGCCATTTCAAGTTTGTTTACTGTACACATGTCGTTGTATTGAACTATTCTTTCGTATTACCATACCAACATCCAAGAAATTCATTTGACTAAGATTGTCTGACTCTTAGTTGAATGCAATACTGCCATGGGCTGAGTTAAAAGTTGCTAAAACTCTGTTCATGTTAGAATTCTCGTCCACGACGCAAAAGATATCACCAACATAGCATTTATAAAATGCAAATTGTTCAATCACCGCACTCAATTGGTTAGTCTCCAGTTTGCTCATGAAGACGTCAGCTAACAGGGGGCCTAGAGGCGAGCCCATTGCCACCCCATTTCTCTGTCGGTAGATTGCATTGTTGAACAGCAGCTGAACGTTACTAGAACAAAGCACCAGCAGTTGTCTGAGTTCATCTTTTGGTATGCCCACCTGTTTGTTGTTACGTTCAATGTAACCACATAAAAAGTCAATTGTCTCTTGTAGAGGCACGTTCATAAATAGTGAGGCAACATAGCCCTTTTCCAAGACTTTTGGTTATATAAGAGACACAGGTTATTAGAAAGTTTGTCTGATTTATCCTCAAATTACTCGTCCGTGTGACTGTGTGGGGCAAATGAGAAAATATTACACTTTCCGGTTTATTCGCTTGTCGACGGCCAGTCTGTAAATTCACAATCAGCTTTTTCTTGTTTGTGTCGTCCGTAGCTTCATACGAGGTCACCTATACATTCAGTCTGATAAGTATTCCGTCTCTGCTCTCAGTGGCCCTTTTTATTCATTACACCCTGTTAACCCGCATACGTCTTACATCAAACTATCATGGTTGGCGATGATATGCACTACTGACGAGCTCTAATGAGAGCGAAACTCGAGTTTAGTGCTTCTTTTCGAAAGGGGCCGACTGGAAAGTCTATGGGGATTTGGGATAAGTTACGTCGATTTAGGGATATTTTACGGTGGAGGAAACGGACCAACGTGATTAATTCTGCGCTACACATTTAGGGGTAATTTAGAGTTATTTGTAACCTAATTCATCCCAAACAGACTGGGATTGGTCAATGTAGACCATATTGGGTTTTGTGTAATCCGTACCTAATTGTGCTAGCAGGGACGTGCTGTAGTCAGTGTTAAAGTATCTGTTTAAGTTGAGTGTTTGGCGACTGTTACGTGTTTTGTAGAAAATCCGTGTTTACGTTCCCCGTCTTTATTTATTCCCTTCTCGTTGATCCTTCTCACATTGAAAATTTTCTTGGTAGTGATTGCGAGCCTATATTGCAAAGACTGACGCAAACACTGAAGTTACACGCAAGACAAATCGTTTCCCTTACGAAAGTTAACCTTAATGTATTACTAAATCTTGATATTGTTTACTTGTGGAAACTTCTCGCGCAGTTTTTTCTTCACTCCCCATTGATGGGCCTTCGGTTATATGTACCCTGGTTTCATTTGCGCTTGACCGCTCCCCCGTGACGCGACTGTTGCATTTGATCATATTCACATGAACCGTCATTCTCGGAAGATGTAAATTTGGTGGACTCAATAGCGAAGCTTGATGTTATCTTTTTCTATATAGTTTATACAACTTTTCCTCTACCTCAGCATCTTATTGATAAGAAACTCACCAAGTCGAACGTTCTCCCTTTCGAATCCGAACTGGTCAATCAGCGGGCTCAGAAATTATAGACGCTTGTTGCCTACCGACGCGACTATTCTAGATCTAGCCTGTTGACAGACTTTGCAAGTAGACCAAGCGTTGCTTGAACGATCACTAGATGTCTGGGATTAACAGTCAGTGACTTCTGTGGTATCGTTTAAGATAACTTTCTTTCGGATTCGTTTGCAAGGATGGACAACACGAAACTCACTTTCGGACGTGAACTGGTCATTGGTAGTCACTGGTGTTAGACAGGACCTTCATTTAGATTTCTACGTTGGGAGCGGCACAATTTTCGAAGTAGATACAACTGGAACCGCACGGTTAATGAAATCGTAGCGTAATTGGCGAGAGATGTAACAGTTGCGCAGTGCAGATGAAGTCATGCATTTTATAATTATTCTTCATGCACTCTAAACGGAAACTCAGGCGGTCGTTATCGCATAAATAATCATTCATGGTTTTATAAAGCCAATTGCATATAGAATATTTTATAAGCCCCGGGTCTGTTTTTCTGATTATTTCAACATCTCGGTTGAACCTTAACCATGAGTGGACAATGTTTGCTCACTCTCCTACGTTATCAGAAGTAGTCATGCAATGGAACAAATTTCGACCCCTAAATGAATCTATCTAAATGGTGATTATAGAAGTAATTGTACCAACTTTTTTTCTCATGACACCTTGAACACGGAAATAATATAAAATTATGCCGCACCCAAAGACGACTGGTGCTGGTGGAATTTAGGCCGCCATTTTGTCAACAACGAACGCTCTGACACGAATGTGATCTCCATCACCTGACGGACTGTTTCCAATAGATAACGCTTGGGAGCGCATTTTTCACCATGAAAGTAGGCATTCATCACTGGTCGTTCACGACTTATTCCGTCCATGACCAGAAATTGATAGAGTGTTATAATTAGAATTGAACTAAATAGAATTACCATCGAACGTATAAGAATTGCAGAACACAATTAGGCACAACAATACAGAACGTATATTGTCGAGTCGTACGTATCAATTGTACAGGATATTGGAGTAGTAAAACAATTGAATAACAGAAGTAAACAAAGCATGTCCATCAAGTTCATCACAACTGCCACACCTTGAATGACCGTGCAGATTTTTGTAATTCCGTGTTGGTCTGGATTCCAAACGTTTAGATCTTCTGACTATCGGTTCTTCGAATGTTTCGTCTACTTCAGGAATAGCCTGTACTTCAGTAATGTCGCTTGATTCTAATATAATAGGATTATCTAGAAAGGACTCGTTAGAATTCAGAGCAACAGGTTGTCTGTTAACAGACTGACCTCTAGAATTGAACTCAACCCGATCAACGTATCTTTGATAGCAAGATAGATCTTCCAAGTCAAGAATATTAACCATGAGATTAACCGTGAGAAGAAAGAACTATTCCACTAGCATGATTTAAATCGTTGCCTTTGAAAAATGTAACATCGGCTGTTCTTGCACAGTCAAGACTTGTACGCAGAGAACGAGATTTGAAAAGGATCGCGGGACTCCTTCCAGTCACCGAATGTGATGCATTTCTGTACCGCATGAGAAAATTATCGATTCCTCGATCAAGTTCCACAAGTCAGTTTGGCGTTAAAGAAGCAATGGCAAACTTCAGCGTGCGTACAAAATTTTCTGCAAGTTCATTGGACTGTGGATGTCGCGGAGCAGTAAACAAATGCCGACACCCAAGTCCTTTAATCCATTCCTCCAAAGACTTGACAGTGAAGTGAGTACCATAGTTGGTGACCGAAGAAGCAGGTACACCTTCGCGACAAAACGGTTTCCTCAAAGCATTTGTAAATTCTGCACTCGATAATGGAGTGAACACCAATAATCACTAGGGCAAAGTATTTTCTCAGAAAGGATCCACAGCAGTCAGCGTGACAAGCCATGGAAGTCATCGTGATTGCTTCGTATGAGTTGTGTGTATACGATTGGTACGATTTCTCGCTGTGTGTTTAACATCTGATTCCAATTCCAGCCATCAACAAGATAAATGTGCAAGCGACTTCATCATACCAACTCATAAATGTCCGGAATACAAGTCAGCACGGATATCAGATCTCAGGGGCGGTGGAATGACAACACGACTATCAAAACAGTAATCCATCTGGAGTAGTAGACAAACTCTCACGGTGATAGTGAAATGCAGGAAATCTCTGCCGCTCCTGTTGTGTCCAGCCACGTCTTAAGACAGAGATAAACGGACCAAAGAATTCACGAGTATCGCACACAAGTGCATCTTTTTTTAATGGCAGTGATTGAACTATTGATCAATCAGCTTCGTTAGATTTTGGGTCCGCTGACGGAATTCTGGATAAGGACTCAACATGGTGAATAGTTTTTGCACTACGATGAATAAGTGTGTAATTGTAGGAACAAGAGCAACGTTCCAGCGTTTTACCATGGCAGCCGATGACTTTGCCAGTGATTTGCTAGCTTGATATAGATATTTTAGAGCTTCATGATCTGTCGCAATAGTGAATGAGAGTCCAAAAAGGTATTTATGAAGCCTCTTAACAGCCCAATTTACTCCAAGGGCTTCACGTTGGGTCTGAGAATACCCACGTTCGGCTTCAGACAGACGACATGAAATGCATTTAACAGGTCTACCACACTTCAAGAACCGCATCTATTCCAGTGAGAGAAGCATCGGTAATTGCAATTGAAGAATCTTTGGCAGAAAACGATTTTAAAACAGCAGTAGTTTGAAGATGGTGACGCAAAGCAAGGAGCGTTTCTTCTTGGTTATTGGACCAAGGAAAACTGTTGATAGATAACTTGTCGAACAAAGAAGTGGCACATTGAGCGAAATTCAGAATAAAACGTGAGTAGTATTGGAGTGCACCCAGAACATAACGGGGTTCATGAAAGTTAGTGGGTGACGGTGCATTCACTAATGAGGCTAAGCGTTGTAAATCTGATTTAAAACCATTGCTATCAACAAAGTAACTAAGGCATGAGGAAGGAGAAACTGAAAAATTACAATTCATTTGGTTGATGATCACGTTGAAGTCAAAAAATCCTTTCAACGGAGAAAGAAGGCGCTAATCATGGGTAGGCTTATCAAGAACATGAACATTATGTTTATAGGTTTCGTTACCATCTAAGTCTTTGGCTATTGTATTCATGGCATCTTCGAATACAGCTGGTGAAACATTCAGACCAAAAGATAGAAAATTGTATCGATACAGTTTGAATGGTGTAGTAGTCACAGTTAAATTACTTGATATTTCATCAAGCGCTATTTGCAGATAAGCATGCTTTAAATCAATTTTTGAAGAGATTTTAGAACCTGACAAACGATACAGTATGTCCTTGGGTTCTTCTGTTATACAGGTGCGTTGTAGTAGACGTGTATTCAACGTTAACCTATGGTCACCACGAATTCTCGGTGTAATCCCAGCAAGTTTTAATGGTGTCACTATCGGAATCGCCCAGTGTAACGAGACAACAGGCGTCATTACTCCCTTATCACACATGGATTGCAATTCTTTGCGCACAGGTTCTCATAAACCAAATGGGATGGTTCTTCCATTAAGGAAGACTGGGTCCCGCGAAGCTTCAAGTTTTCCGTTCGGTATTCGCATTCCCCTGTGGCCTTAGAACAGTCCAGTATAAGTTGTTTAATGTCGACGTCCGTCACTGACGTCAGTAGAGAATTGCCCGAGTGTAGTAGTCGTGAAACTTTAAGTCCAAGAATAGAAGGACCTGAGCTTGAAACTTAGGATTTACAGGCGATAGAACTAGCATCGGGCAACTTCACTGATACGATGCAGCAACCTACAAGAGGCAATGAATGACCAGCGATACCACAAATGTTAATTTTTGTGGGTTGCAGAACCGCATCAGGATAAAATACAACTAGGTCTGAATGTAAAATTATTGATTGGACACTACCAGTGTCAACAATAATAATATGACTTTTACCAGAAGCAGACGCTAACGTTTTAAAAATATGAGAAGTGTTTTGGGGCAAAATAGATAGAGTAGAAATGTCATCAGTTAATGGTTGAACACTCAAATTAGAATTTGTCATTAAGTGACATAAACGTCGAGACTTACATACCGACTGAATATGACCCACTTTGCCTAAGCCGAATCACTTTGCCTGTCTTTGTGGACATGGACACCGGGAGTGATTGGGTCTCTAAGATGCGCATCTACCAAATTGTTTTAGAACTGAGTTCGCATTACTTCCTTTGGAAAACTGAACGGATGGTCTTAGCACACGGAAATCAGTAAGCAGTTCGAATATTTCGGTCTTGGATTGTTGCCATTGGAATAATTGCACAGAACCTCAGTAGTCTTCATAACTTTTTTACATCCTTATACTGTTCACGAATAATCTGGAACCTTTCATCCTGATGCAAGAGAAGTTTTTGTTGTGACTTTGGCAAATTAATACCAGCAATCAACCGACCATGTAGCTGTTCCTCTAACTGGATGCCGCACTCACACTTGGCTGCTTGTGTTTGCAATTGTAGGGCGAAACTACGAATCGATTGAGATTTTGACCGAATTAGCATGCTGAACTTGGCCTTTTCAACAGCTGCCAAAGTCACCGGTTTGACGTGTTGGAAGAGTATTTTCTCCGGCGTGGGTTAAGAACAACTGATGGTAACTCCGGAAAAACCAAATTTTTAACGATGGCATAAGCATCCATGCCGATTAAATGTAGGAAGAAAGCAACCTTCCTTTTCTCGTCCAAATCAGATTCTGTGAGTTACCAAATGTCAAACCTTCCCAAATAATTCCCTAATTCTATAGCATTTGAATTAGTGGATAATCGATCCATTTCAGTAATCACTATGAATAGTGCGAAAGCGCGACGCCAAGTGTTGTAATTAGAAGTGAACTATATAGGATAACTATCGACCGCATGGGAATCGCAAAACACAATTAGGCACAACAATACAGAACGTATATTATCGGATCGTACTTATCAATTTTAGAGGATACTAGAGTAGTACAACAGTTGCATAACAGAAGCAGACAAAACATATCGCTCATGTTCATGACAATGGTGCAAGGAGATTCTACAGTGCTTTCGAAGTAGACAGGTTTTGAAAGTTCAGTACTAACCGCGTTCTAACATCTTGAAGTTCAAGCAGATGACATTCGATTCTTGGTTCCGTCGGTACGATGGCCTGTTTCATATCGAATTTGCCAATCAGGATGACTCCTAGAAGGTCCGAATTCTCCTCCGCAAACTTGGCCCTGCGGAACACGTGCGGTACACCAACTTCATCTTGCCCAAGAGCCCACGTGACATCAGCTTCAACGGACGCGGATGACCTTGTCACCTACGCCGACATCGTGAATCATGAGTGCGTGCGTTTCAAGCTATCTTCCCTCACGGAAGACCAGTTCAAGTGCCTCAGCTTTGTCTGCGGCCTCCAGTCTCCCAATGATGCTGACCTTCGCACGCGCGTGCTCAATCGGATCCAACAAGACGAGTCAGTTACCCTTCAGGACCTCACTAATGAAGGCCATCGACTGCTCAACCTCAAACATGACTCTGCCTTGATCCAGAATTCTGTTCATTCCTCAACTTCTGTTAACACAGTCGCATGTCCAAGGCAGCAGCAACAACCTCCCCCATGTAGTGGACAAGTGGGTATGCGTTAGACCCTCGTCCACTAACAATTTAAAATGCCTTTCCTGAAGAGCAATCGGAACGTAGTCCCAACAGGCATCGAGCTAAAGAATACAGCAGGGTTTGGAAACAAACCGTCTATTTCCAGCAATATTTGGAAATATGATAAGTAGTTAATTCTAGCCTAGTCTGGGACCAACGGCAATAACCAAGAGGAAAAGGAAGAGAAGCACGAGATGGGCCACAGCCCACTCGGCGGCACTCAAAAGCGCGCCAGGAGAAAAGTGCGTGGAACCTTCGAGTGCGTTAAACAACGTTCGAAAAGGGTTCAGTTAAACGACCTTGAAGAATAGAATAATAGATGAGTCGTTAGGAAAAGAGCAAGCATTCGCTGCGTGCAATTAGTTGCACGACTGAAGAAAGTGGCACTGAGTTCATAGCAGGCCTCCTATTGCAGGCATACAAAGAATCATGCGTACAGAACAAACAAGCAGGAAAACACGGTTGCAGCCGGGATCCTTAGAGAAGCCACACGATCGCCGGTCACTACACCCAACAAACCGCCCAGTCAACTCTGCCTCCAAGAAGACGCTGCCTTCTCCTTGTTGACATTGTGTCTCATGGCACTACACGGGTTACTGCCCTTTCAAGCAACACCGCTGTCAGCGTTGCAAAAAGATGGGCCACATGGACGGCTATTGTCAGTCACGCATGTCAGGCAGTCAACGCGCAACCAACAAGCGGCCACGCCCGCCAAAATCCAAATCAACCGCCAGTTTCAGCAGTTTGGTTGCTTCCTTCAAAGTCGATGTCACCTCACGCAGAAAGTTCGTGTCCGTACTTATAAACGGACACCCAGCTCGTCTCCAGCTTGACACTGCGTCAGATATCATCATCATCTCCAATCGACTATGGAGGTCAATTGGCCGCCCGCCAGTTCATCTGACATCCCATTCCGCCACCAGCGCCTGTGGTGGTAAAGTGCAATTAACTGGGCAATTGCACTGTCGTGTCAGTTTCAAGAACAAAGCCATCGATGCAGTTTGTTATCTGTCTGACTCGAATTTCAACCTACTCGGTCTCGATTGGCTTGAACCACTTGGCCTGGCAGAACTACCGATCACTGACATTTGCAACCGACTGCAGTCTTCCACAACGAATCCTTCACGAATTGCAGATGAGGGACCAACCAAACAGGTGCTGCAAAGGTTTTTGCTCACTTACAGAACCACCCCGAGCCCGGCGATTCCCAATGGACTCTTGCCTGCAGAAGCTCTCATGGGCCGCAAGCTGGAGACAAAGTTCGATGCAATGAGTCCAGTGGAGAAACTCCCGGGAGATACGCAGTAACTCCCTCGACGTGGATTTGCCGTCGGCGACCTAGTCTATGCAAGGGACTATCGCCCAGGTCGCCCCCACTGGATAGCAGCAACTGTCAAGCAACGGAATGGCACGGTCCTTTACGATGTCAACGTCGGGATCGACATCTGGATACGTCACCGAAACCAACTTCGAACACTCCATTCTGCCAACACCGGACAAACTCAGAACCAACTGCCTTTGAACCTACTTCTCGACACCTTCGAGATCAGTCTTTCCACAATACAAGTTCCCGCACCGGCTTCTTCAACAATCTCAACCCTTGGACCGAGCAGATAGCTGACAGCCTTGCAACCAAGGCGATGGTCGGACCGGAAACTCAAGCCAACGTGCCCATTGCAGCTCGACCCCCGTCAACGGCGGTACCAATAGAGCTCAACAGGGGAGGTGTTGGAAAAAGGCACGTTTCCCAAAAATTCACATTATTTGCAAGGGAAATGGATTTCTTCATTTCCTGGGAACTAGAAAGC
>JTDE01003603.1:2007-14232 GCA_014338405.1 Paragonimus skrjabini miyazakii
TGAGTCCAGTCCTTGACTTCACTCGTTATTTTTGTATCGAGAACTATTGTAGTTCACACATCTGTTCCACTACAAACTCTTTAAAATGTTTCAAACAAAACAGGCAACGGAAGCCATCGTGACTGTCTTCCATGAATCTTGTGTATACATTTGATACAATTCTTAGCAGTGTGTTTAATATCTGATTCTAAATCCGGCCACCAACCAGATAAGCGTGCAAGCGACTTCATCTTATCAACTTCCAAATGTCCGGAATGCAAGTCCGTGGAATTACAACACTATCATCCAAACACAGTAGTCCATCTGGAGTAATGGACAAACTTTCACAGCGATAGTAAAAGGCGGGAAATCTACGCCGCTCTTATTGTGTCTAGCCACCTCTTAAGGTAGAGATAATAGGACCAAAGAATTTACCAGTATCGCACACAAGTGCATCTCTTTTTACTGGCAGTGATTGAACTAGTAAACAGTCAGCATTGTCAGAGTTTGAGTAAAGTGACGGAAATCTGGATAAGTAGTCAACATGGATGATAGCTTTTTCACTGCGATGAATAATTGTATAATTGTAAGAACTGAGGGCAATGCTCCAGCGTTGCACCATGGCAGCAGATGACCTTGCCAGTGATTTGCTGGGATGATACAGAAAGTTTAAGGCTTCGTGGTCTGTTGCAATAGTGAATGGGAATCCAAAAAGCTATTTATGAAGTCTTTTCATAGCCCAATGTACTCAAAAGGCTTCATGTTGGATGTGAGAATACCCAAGTTCGGATTTAGACAGACGACGTGAAATGAATATAACAGGTCTACCACAGTGTTGAAGAACCGTACCTATTCCAATGGGAAAAGCATCTGTAACTGCAGTTGAATGATTTTTTGGCACAAAACGGTTTTAAAACAGCAGTAGTTTGAAGATGGTGAAGCAAAGTACGAAGCGTTTTTTCGTGATTAGTGGACCAAGAAAAACTGTTGATGGATAACATGTCGAACAAAGAGTTGGCACATTAAGCCAAATTTGGAATAAAACGTTAGTTGTTTTGGAGTGCACCCAGAACAGAGCGGAGTTCACGCAGGTTAATGGGTGACGGTGCATTCACTAATGGGGCTGAGCGTTGTGAATCTGGTTTGAACCCATTGCAATCAACAACGTAACCAAAGCATGAGAAATAAAAAAACTGAAAAAAATACACTTCTTTGGGTTAATGGCTACATTGAAGTCAAAAAATCGTTTCAGCAGAGAAAGAAAGCGATAATCATGGGTGGGTTTATCGGGAGCATGTACAATAACGTCATCTTGATAAGTTTCGATACCATCTAAGTCTTTAGTAATTGTATTCATGACATACTGTAATATAACTGGTGAAACGTTCAAGCCAAATGGTAGAAATTTGTATCGATACAGTTCGAATGGTGTAATGATCACAGTCAAATTACTTGATACTTCATCAAGTGGTATTTGTCGGTAAGCATCCTTTAAATCAATTTTTGAAAAGATCTTAGAACCTGACAAACGGTACAGTATGTTTTCGGGGTTTTCTGTTGTGCAGGTGCGTTGTAGTAGACGTGTATTCAACGTGAACCTGTAGTCACCGCAAATTCTCAGTGTAATTCCATCAGCTTTTAGTGGTGTCACTATTGGAGTCACCCAGTTTGACGAGCCAACAGGTGCTATTACTTCCTTATCACACATGGATTGCAATTCTTTGTGCACAAATTCTTGTAAACCAAATGGGATGATTCGCCTCTTAAGAAAGACTGGGTCCCCCGAAGCTTCAAGCCTTACCTTTGGTATTCGCATTCCTCCTGTGGCATTAGAATAGTCCAGTATAAGTTGTCTAATGTAAACATCGTTCACTGACGTCCGTAGCGAAATGTCAGAATGTAGCAGTCGTAAGATTTTAGGTCCAAGAATAGAAGGACCTGGGCTTGAAACTAAAAATTGACAGTCAATAGAACTAGCATCGGGCAACTTCACCGATACGGTGCAGCAGCCTACTGGAGGCAATGAATGACCAGTGATACCACGAATGTTAACTCGTGTGGGTTGCAGAACTGCATCAGGATAAAATACAACCAGGTCTGAATGTGAATTTATTGATTCGAAACTATCGGTGTCAACAATAAAATTGTGACTTTCGCCAGAAGCATACACTTATGTTTTAAAAACATGCCAAGTGTTTTGGGGCAAAATAGATTAAAAAAAGAGTACAAATATCATCAGTTAATGGATGAACATTAGAATTAGAGTTTGTCGTTAGGTAACATAAACGTCTAGACTTACATACCGACTGAATATGACCCACTTTGCCACAGCCGAAGCACTTTGCCTGTCTTTGTGGACATGAATACCCGGTACGATTGCGTCCAAAAGATGCGCATTTCCAAAATTGTTGTAGAACTCAGTTCACATTACTTCCTTCAAAAAACTGAACAGATGGTCTTGGCACACGGAAATCAGTATGCGGTTTAAATGTGTTATCTTGTTTCGGCCTTGGATTGTTGCCTTTAGAATAATTGCAGAGAACCTCAGTAGTCTTCGTAACTTGTTTTACGTCCTCATACTGTTCACACACTTTACGAATGATCTGGAATCTTTGATCATGGTGCAAGGGAAGTTTTTGTTGTAACTTTGGCAAGTTAATACCAGCAATCATCCGATGACGTAGGTGATCCTCTAACTTGAGGCCTTATTCGCACCTGGGTGCTTGTGTTTGCAATTGTAGGACCAAATCACGAATCAGTTGAGATTCTGACCGAACTGGCACATTGAAATTTCAACCGCCACAAGATTCACCGGTTTGAAGTGTTGGATGTGTATTTTATTTAGCGCGCGATGGGAACAATTGATTGGTGAATCCGGGAAATCCACATTTTTGACAAGAGCAGAAGCATCAATGCCGATGAAATGTAGACTGAAAGCAACCTTCTTTTTCTCGTTTAAATAAGATTTTATGAGGTACCAAATAATCCAAATAATCTTCCATTTCCCTAGCATTTGAGTTAGGGGATAATCGATCAATTTCAGTAATCATTGTGAATAGTGCGAAAGTGCGACGTCAAATGTTGTAATTGGAATTGAACTATATAGAATAACAATCGAACGTATAGGAGTAGCAAAACACAGAACGTATATTATCGAATCAACCAAACTGTACAGAATACTGGAATAGTAAAACAATAACATAACAGGAGGAGACAAAGTATATCAGTCATGTTCATCACATATATCTTCAAAATTTGTGAATCCTCTCTTGACCTTTTTGAATGTAGTCCGGAGAACATCTAGCCGTCAGCTGCATATAATGTACATATCCATCCCCGGTATCAGACTACCCTTGAAAACAGCTTGCCCGAAACAGTTTTTTGTGTCTATATCGTTTATTCACATCAAATCTAGCATTCCATCTATTGAATATTTACGAAACTGCTGGATAATCAACAGCATTTTGTTCATGTGTGTAAATGTGCACGCATTACCTAGATTAACGAAAGTGCACAATTGCATCGTGGTGGACCAAGTAAGATGATCCTATATAAAATTTCACTTAGAACATGCACATGAGAAAACAGGCTTACAGTCCACGTATACATATACATGGCTGTTCGTAATACTCGATTTATCTGTAGTAGTCTGATCAAGTAAACGTAAGAATGACTTAAATATAACATCAAAGAAGAGTTGTAACGGTAACGGACAGGCGCAAAAGGTATGGGTACAAATAAAACGGAAGACGTATCAATAAAATTGGAGCGACTCACTGACAAGTCAAGATCCGTTCAATTGAAGAGGCCACCACGCGAGAGAAGGACAACGTCAGAGAGCAGGTTCGAAAGACGACCGATCAATAATTCCACGCGCGACGTGAGATGACGAACGCTGAGTGTCGACAGGTTAGCCAATACGCGGTGCTAAAATATTTCACCGTACAATTACTTCACCAGCACAAGCAATCTACGCAAATGAAGAAGTCAGAGATGGTGTGCGATAACTCCTGTTTATTCTTGTTACCGATCAAATTAAAAATACGATGATGACGTTTTCAGTCAAATGTACAAATAAAGTTAACAAAGCGATATGTACAGGAACGTACAAAAATGAATTACAGAATACAACTATAAACTGTGGATACCATACGTTCTCTGTATCTCGCCAATTTCTCTCAACGGTGATAATTAAGTAAATTCCTTAAATTCTACCATAAAGCAGGTTTTGAAGACGCATTGGAAGTGGAATGTATCAGGTATTACGACATATACAACAACTCATCAGGACTAGCCTAAAGAGACCTTACGGTTGTTTCAGTAAACGAAGGAATTATTCATGAATGCATCTTGAGTGTTGTAAGCAATTTAACCGAACTTATACAAATTCGTCCTCCTTCGCACGATGCATAACTAACGTCAAGCAATCTGTACATCTCTTTCATAAGCCATACGTCTTTTACTAGTCCATCTCCCGTAAAATCGCACAAATTCATTCATTTTCACAAGAAACGTTGAAAACCCGCGATCAGTAGGAGCTACTTAAGTAGACAACTTTTAATTAGCGTTCGTTACACAGGCTTAAAAACTCAAATACACCTAACGCGGATGAAATACATCTCACAAGACTGCGAGTGAAGAAATACGATAAATACAACAATACAGATCGACTCAACACGCACGAACTATACAGAACGGTCAACGTGCATCTTCCACAAGGACGCACAAGAACAAATGTACACAAAAGTACGATATGAAACTTTGTAAATATGAAAGTGGTTTTGAACACTATTGTCATGAATTATGGTATCAGAATACATATAACAATTGTCAGGCTACTTTCTCATCTGATTGGCCTATTATTGGACCGACTACTGAGTACGGTTTAGTCTACCATGCAAATTATCTGAGGAAGCTAGAGACCGGCCGTCAACAAACGAATAAACCGGAAGTGCATATGGTTCGGGTTCGCGCCACACAGTCACATGCCATACGGGCAAACAATCGGACTGCGTATATCATTAGAACTTTCCTAATAGTTTAGGTACAATATGCAGCTATAAGTTTTTGAACTATTTTACACACCATACTGAAGACAAGTCCATGAGATCTTTAGGTAGTTACATCACCACCGTTTTTATGGACTTTGAATGAAAAAGTCAGCAGAAATGATTCTATATTTGCCCTGCAAGCTTATTTTTAATTTGTTGCAAGTTCTATCTACTAGCCAAATTGTAAGTTTCAACTAGTTTTCAGTTGTTTCTGGCCATCAAATTGTCGTTTATTTGTTAACTCTGTTGTCTGCCTTTTTGAAGCATCAAAACAGACTTTCTAACAGCGCAATAAACGCAACCGTTCTTTTTTTCCAGAGCCCCCCAGCATCAAGCAATCTTAGGTATACTATATAATCATCGGCTAACGGTTGATTAACTTGAACGTTTACTTTCTGCAGATAGAGTCGGGCTGATTATTCACATATATCATTTGAAATTGGGTGCGGTCCTTGTGTGTCTCAGGAATGTACGGAGAAATATATTTTTGTTATTATTGTTTTGCAGTTACGCAATTTACTCTTAATTGTACCATCAGGTTGGATACAAAATTAGCTTGCAAAACACTGTCTGAACACAGGGTCTAGCACGTGCCGTTTTAAAAACATTGCTCACTCCTTCTAGCGTTTGTGAGAATGCATGTAGAAGACAGACTGATTTGCTTTAATACGAACTACCACAAGCAACCTTGACTTTATCATGCCTCAATTTCATGTTCATATTGTTATCGTAAAATTGTCGACCTTACTGTCTTCCACTCAGTATGCTCTTCAGTTCCAATGTTACTTACTTTCATCATTCTATATATCTTCAAAGCCAGTGACGGACTCTGAGTGAGACTTAATGGCGAATGCGGGGCAAAACTAAGATATCACTTTGATAATACGGAGTTCTGACGCCTAGTGGTAAGTTGTATCCCATATCTTTGGTGGTTAATCATACAACTGTCATGCGTATTTTGTAGGCTTTAAAGTTATCAAGTGTCCGTGGAAAAAAATGATAGTTATCTTGTGAATCTTGCAAAGACTGCATTCTCTGTCAGTAGGCGAGTTATCAAGGAAGATTTTGTAGGGAATCTAATGACCTCGTCCGAAAATGGTAGGTCAATGTTCAGTCAATCAAACATTCAGGAAAAATTCATCACCACAACTTTAATGCATTCGTCCGTGAATGTTTTTCAATTATCTTGTAGAAATTATCATGTGCGCATTCAAGAAAATCCCCCCTCAACATATCCATTCAAGGGATTGACTTCGTCAACAGGGTTTCTCGCACAGTTCACATTGGAATCCACCAACATCACTGTTGGGTAGTGGAGTCATTTGATGGATTGCTTACAAGACAGTGGGATGGGTAGGTAACAATGTCCAAATATGGTAGGTCCCAGCTCCTGGTATAGTTTCGTGCCTCGGCTGTCGGAGCACTTGTCGCGTTTGGGCATGCTGTTTTTGTCGCCGGTTTGAATCCAGCCGACTGTCCACAAATGGCATCTAATTCTCCATATCTGCCAAATTACTTATACGTGATACTCGGGTTTCGTCACACCTTCATGAGACGCATCAAGGGGAAGGACTATTTAGTGCTACGCAGCATTCTGAACAACACATCCCACTTTGGCACCGCCACCTGAGCTAAAGGGTTCACGGTCCTGTGGTGAAGCGTTTTAACTGCAGGACTTTGAGGATTTCCCAAGTAGCACACCCAATATGGTCCCTTAGGGAACCCCGGAGGGCTTTTGTAGGCTGGCGGTGTGTAAAAATTGGGTTTGTCCGATTAGCTCCTAGGACCCTCATGGGGACAAAATGGAAGCTGACCCCAAAGTCGTTTTACTGCTCAAGAGCTTACTTACGTACCCGATTTCGCTCTCCTCTCAACTACTACGCATTATTCTTTTAGTCCTCTATTTATTGCCCAGCTGCATCCGTATTTCTCCTTAATCTGCCGGACGACCCGCGAATGTGAGTACACAAGCGAGATTGAACGAAACATTGTAAGTGCATGTACATTTATTGTCCATCATCTTAAATTTACAACACGGTTGTTCGGATTAGTACACTGGTTTCTTCGCATACACTTGGTTGACAGTGTAAATCCGGCTTCCGCTCATCGATCTTCATTGTCCATATGAATGGCTTGTCTTTGAAGAGTATCTGCAACGTAACGGATAAGGTATGGTAAATGAGGACGCCAGTGAAGCAGATTAACATAGTGACGTCGTTTATTTGGATAAAAATGTATAAACACACGGTTGGAGTTATTGCTGAACAAGCGATTACTAATGTTTGGAAGGCAACTTATGGTTGATGTGCAATACTAGATATAACAGCTAACACGTTAATGCAATTTATAAATAGAATCACACAATTGTAGATAATAATCCGTCTTACCTGATCTGCGAACTTGTAATTTAGGTACACGTATTCCAGTGATCTGAAATGTGAGATGTAAAGATATGTGATGACAATTAATATAACGATGTACGTTTTTTGTACCACATGTGATAATCGCTCGTAATTACTGTCGCATATTGTTAGGATCTCAATTCTATGATGGAAGTGAGTATACAGCATACAAACCTGGAAGCAGCTATTTAAATGTATATATATGTTAACACAGACACCAGTAGTGAATAGCATAACCTTCTAATATTTATTGAAAGTATCCAAAATAGGTACTAAAACATTTTCAGCCCTATGGGAAATACAAAAACATTCACCAATGATACTAATAATCCGTTTCGTACAGGTGACGGGAGAAGCGGTGGTAACCAGATGAACAAGGAGATCACTGGAATTGAGATGATGATCGGAAAATGGGGACAATTTACTAAATGGCTTATATAAAACCGTAGCGGAAGTAAAAACTATATAAAACTTAGGTATGAACACGAGGTTAAAATGAGAGCGAAAGCAACTGACTCACAATAGTTCGTAAAGGTGCGTTGGTTTAGAGTTACACTACACCGAATAAAGGTTTCCAGTGGATGCGATCTGTCGTGTTGCTCCAATGAGATTTTGGGTTCACAACGGAAAGAATCGTGAGGACATAATTTCGGAGATATGCTGCAATAAATGGTTGATTGCGTTAGCCTTTAACTGTCCAGAAATCAGTACACAAGCGACATGAAACGCAGAAAGAACGCAGGGTTCGCGACCTTTGAGGTGGATTTTGTACTATTGATTATTGATTCATTCGTTTCACATGGATTAAACATAAAGTGTGCATGTAAATTGGGGGAAAGTGAAAGGTGTGAAGAACAATAAAAATGATGAAGTGCAAAATACTGTACAAAGCGTAACGAAACGAAATTAATTTGCATGAACCTCCTACACTTTCCCCAAATAGTCAACACCGAACAGCAATCTTTTGTTTTCTGTTGAGCATAATCAATATTGCGCAATAACGCGGACACCGAAAAACAGATCACAACAACCTACCGGCATTTTAAGTCAAACCACACTGATCATAAACATTTATGAGGAGTTAATGCATTAAAACAAAACGAGAAAGTCAGACGTAATAACATGTGGGCACTAACACCAACAACAAAAGCAGAGACATTGCAGGAAACATACAGCACCGGATAATGTCGTGTATTTACAGTGAAAACCCACTAATATACAAAGCCTTGTTTTACCCTCGAATAGCCCCATTTTTAATGGGGCTGTGGGCTGCTTGGGTTCATCCAAGAAAAAAAACTACAAGTCAAGAGCTATTTTATATCAACCCATCCGTCCGTCATCCACCTCAAGCTTCACCTGTTTCAATTGGTGATCCAAAACAACCAAAATCATTTCTGTTGTACCGTGGTACAATTGCGTTATTCAGTACATCGTTATTGAGGTGTCATGAATTTATTTTCATTGGCGTCATTTGCCTTCTACTCAAGAGTAACATTACGCTAACAACTTCACGGGGGTTCACAAAAATAGACGGACCTAGAAACTTGTAATATTTTGGTGACCCGGGTTCTATATAGAGGCTGACGACTTGACTACGGATAATAAATGATCTGTGTGAGCATAGTGTAAACAAATTTTAATCACATTCAGTTGTACTGAACGGACAACGAGTTTCACAATAACATCTTTGAACTGATCCGAAATGAGTCAGATTTCCACATACTTTCGAGATGGTTTCGTCAAATACAAGTGAATTATTCGAGAAAATCGGGGGATAAAACAGGATTCCGGTAACCAGGAGAAAAATGAGAGAGATATTAGACACATTTTGTACTTGTAAAGAAGAAAGTCCTAATCTACAGCCAGCTTCCATTAAACAGACTGAAAAACGATCATACAATTAGCAAACAAACTAGATTTTTACCTATTATTCACCTACCCGATCGAAGTCGAGAGCTTATCGAGCGTAACAAGCGGGACGACAGAAATATTACCTGGATAGTTTTTCTTTATATACATATCAGGTTTCCGAGTAAATGATTTAGTTCGAGCCGTCTATACTACTCTCTACGGTAGCCATTTCTATGGACGACGAATACGCACAGGAAATAAATGCTGTGTGAACGAAAGCGTGGTTGGTACTTGTTTAGCTTTAGTGTATCAGCGCATTGTGGACTTGTGCCGATTTGGGTGAAGCTCATTATGGATGATACTATGGGGAACTACCAAGTTCCCCATAGGTTAACCGGCAGTTAAGACAAACACAAGTTTAGTTTATGGAGTCACTCCGAATAGGATTTCTGAGATAGTCTGTGGGTGAGTTTTGTTGTCTTGCATTGAGCCTTTTCCATCATATTAATATCTCGTTTAGGGAAATGAATACAGACTTAGATACTAATTTTGAAGAGTGAGAGGGTATATGTCAGGCAATTCGGAATGTTTCCGGAGCCAGTTCCTTTAGTAGGTAGCCGAACAGGCTCAACCGATAAAAGGCCATTCAGACAGGTGCGCTATGAGTAGTGAATTGAGAGGGCTTCTTAGTGAGGATGGTCTCAATACTCTTCAGTTAATATCCACGGCTTGACGCCACCCAAAGTAAACCTGATCTATACCTCGTTATTTTGTGAGATCCAGATATGAAGAAAGATTTTTGAATCGGCTGCATTTGGTTGTATGTTTAAACTTTCTTAGCTGGCTAGTTTGTCAACTAGTCATACAAACCGTAGTGGTCCAGGAATGGATCCATGAGGGACCCCACCGGGAGCCATCATTTTCTATGAGGGAAGCAAAATAACAAAAACTCGGAAAAACGGCCTCACAAACAGTTCCAAAGCCATTCAGTCAGATCATTCACAAAGCCTCGCGCTTTAAACTAATTTAGTAAAATATCATGAATCATCCTATCGATTAACTTAAAAGAATGAATGAAAACAACGTCCATGTGTACGGTAACATTCGTTTCAAATATCCGCCAGTTCATTGTCTCTATAAGATTTTCGTCATGACAGCCTTAAAAACCCTTGCCGAGATGTACGCTGTAGTGAGTACTGCATAGTGTCATCAACCAAGTTTGTAATAACTGTAGAAATCGCTACCAGCAATGCCACTGGGCGTTAATTTTGTGGGCCACAAGATGGGTCAACCCAAATATTGGAGATTTTGTGCACATTTTCTACTCTCGAACACGGATTGAATAATGTGACTAATGCTTGCAACAAAACGTACAGACCTTCTACAAGCAGTATTGTTGAATGTTCATCAAAACCTGGAGATTTTCAAACTACTGGATTTAACAGTCTACGTTCCCCGTGGACAGTTTAATGAGCCAATACATTGCTCGATGAGACAACAACATGAGGGTTGCTTGTTATTTCCGGTCGCACACGACAGAAAACTGCTACAGTGTGCGGCCGAAGAGTGTGCTCTCTAATCACTGCTATCGGTAAGTTGGTCATCCAACAGTCGTCGTGGACGTAAAACGGTTGAGGCATTATGTCAAAAACATTGTGTTTTTAAGGCGGTGTCAATAAAAGCAATAGACCGGCGTAAGTGCCAACATCTTGGGCTCAGTCGGAAAGCATACTACGTGGAAAAAGCGGGCAAAATGTAGCTCCGGATAACAGCATAGAGGAGAGATACAGGAACCAGCCGCTTTTGGATAAAAAACTTGAGCAATGTATTGCGTAAACCCGTGTAATAAATATCACCAGGTCTACAAACTAATGCAACCGTTAGAGGAAGAAAAGTGGGATGCCAGAAACTTGGGGCGAACTTGGCTAGGACCGCCGCACAGAATCTTAAGCGCTCCTGTAGTCATATATAGGTAAGTGAGTGTATGTTGGTTGGCCATGATTCGCGAACAAGTGGGAAATTCTTCTACTGTGAGGGCATCCACAAACACAGAGAATGGACGTGGTGCTAAGATGCCGTCACGTATGTAGAATGGATCACGGTTTTACAATACTAAGTACGGACTGTCATTTCACAAGAAATTGCGGAAAACTTCATCATCACGGAGAAAAATAACAGGAGAGAACTCGAAGTGCTTTGATCTAACGAGGTATTGGGGCTGGACGAAATGCGATCGGCAATGTTGAAAATGAAAGAACAAATATTCTCCTTGTCTCCAACGGCGCTAGTCGGTGAACCGCCAGATAAGAGTCGTTCCGGATGACTAAAAAGATGCCGTATTCGTGCCATTTTGCAAAAAAGCGTACTATGCACGGTGCTGGGCAGAAGAGTTAATAGGGGAATATGGCTTTCTCACAAAGATTGAGGTGATTAACCAAACACAACAGAATTTTTGGAAAAATAATGCTTGATTCAAATACACCTTAGATTTTAGCAAAACTATTTGTCCTGTGTTGGAATAAGAAAATGGACTTTGGTTACCTTGATTTTATAATGGCATTTGACTGTTGAACACTACCATCGAGCGACTAAGCTATTAGTCTGCCGCGGAGTTATGCAGGGTCAATAAGCGAACTGGAACAGTTCTGTCTGATAGGGCCAGTTGAGTACGAATCCATACTATTGTATCCATCGTCGTAGTGTTGTGTATTTCTCAATGCCTCCGTGAGAAGCACGCTCGTGTGAGTGCGATCATTGCAGGTAGTTACAGTCCACACAAACAATGAAACATGCAAAACAAATAAAACATACACGCGAAATAATATTGACTGTCGCGAAAATCCCTAGAAAAATTCATTCTTTCAGGTTGCAACAACAGGACAAATGCGTTTACCAGTAAATTTTTCTTGAGAGTAGTGACATTTTCAAAGAAAAGTGAGGTA